>JAXBDA010001640.1:0-51845 GCA_036023075.1 Gaultheria prostrata
CCCGCATTTCATGCGTTCTCCACTATCCGGGCCAGTTTGCACGCACTTCGATTAATTTCAGGCCCTAAAGTTAATAACCGGGTAAATCTCCAATGACTCCAAGGTTTATTGCCTTCATATATTTTTGGTGAGTTCTCCCCAAAATTTTTGGGAAGTATTTTTTTGTTTTGGTACTTTTGTTCGTTGTTTCTAAATTTTTGTGAGATTCAAGTTATATTTTTTTGGTAATCATTCGTCTTGATGAGAGAAGTTTAAAAAGTAAAATTTTATGACCAAAAGAAAAAAATAAACTCCACTAAAGACGATAAATACCAAACAATTAGTATTTTTTAAAAAATTGTCTTAAATAAATTTTTTTCTACTTTAGTCTACATTTTAATATTTTTACGATTTCTTTCGTCAAGACGAATGGAAGAACTACGAACAGTAAAAGATAGAAAGAAAAAACACCGAAACAAAAATTTAGGCAAAACTCACCTCTCTGCATGTTTTTCAGCTATTCTAACTCCTTTTAGACACCTCCATTGGCAACCCCAAGTAACATTTGAGTCTTTTTTTTTTTTAGTATGAATTATTGTCTAATAAGGTTGCCTGTCGCTTAACATTTGAGTCTGTTTTTATGAATAACTTACAATAATACTATATGGAATGTCAAACTTTTTTTTTTACCAAATGCTAGGTTGGTAGTATGTTAATATATGTTGGATTACTACGAGGGCTAATATTCTGGCTATAGGAGTCGAACCCTGAACCTCATGTTCCGAAGGAATACTACACAACCATTAAGCCAAAATCAAGGTTAAATCTATTTATTTGGGCTCTTTTTTTTTAACGGCATTTCTGTTTGGGCTTTGAAATTAAGTTTAGGACCTTTAGGCCGGTTACTAGGAAATAGGAGTACTACGGAAGTGGAGTACCTGTAGTTGTAGTTGTCCATTTCCGTAATTAATGATTGATATGTTTGTTGAACTATAACCGGTAAGAGTTGGAGTAATTATTGCCGATAAAAATATTTGCATAAATTTAACCTATTGATTGTCATGATGAACGATTCGGATGGATGCTAGAGTGTACAATGAGGTCCCGGCGCTACAGTGACCCCGCTTCCATATACTAAGGTATCCAGGGATTCTGAAATGCGGTGCATGTGCCACACTACAACCCTGTAGTGTGGCACACGAGTCGTGGCACTTCAACCCTGTAGTGCGGTACCACACTACAGGATGCCGTGTTCCGTACTCCGGGCTAAGTTCCAGTTCATGCCGTGCCAGATCACTCTTTCCATTTTTGGCTCTTCAATGTTTCTCTGGCACCTATTACGTTAATCCCATCACGATCTTTCAATCAAAGCGAGGCCTAATCAAACATTTCTCACGTCCCACCGCCATCCAACGGCGTTACACTCCTCCACGTGTCCCATATCATTCTACCAACACCTCTTCCATTAGTCGACATCGGAGCACCCATTGACGAAGCTAAACGACAACGCATCGCCATTGTCGCAACTCGCAAAAACAGAACACGTGACCACTCTCTTTTCACCACGTGTCGCCACTCTATCCACCCCTCCTCCGTCCGTGTCTCGTTGGAAAGCCTTCACGCGCACCAACTATCTCACCGCCCATCCTCACGTGCTTCCAGTAATCGTGGCCGTTACCTCCGCAGTAGTAGTACGAGTGACTATTCAGTGCACCCTTTGTGGTTGAATGCACGCGCTTGGCGGTGATTTGCACACCAAACGTACGGTGGAGAAAGCTCCTGAAATATTACCCAACCGTGCTCCAAAAACAGTCATTCCACTAAAGTTAGATTTTTAACTTGTTTCATTGTTTGAGTAGAAAAATAGTAAGTCAAAGTTTTCGGCCTATTTTGGCTAAAGTAGAAAAATAGTAAGTCAAAGTTTTCGGCCTATTTAGGCTAAAGTAGAAAAATATTATTATGTTTTTTTGTTTTTTTGGGTTTAAAAAATTACGGAATTAATTTGACTTAAATAAGTAACTTTACAATAAATAAAAAATGAAAAAAAAATAATTATAATTTGAGAGGTGAAAAACAAAAAACACAAAAAATGGCCAACCAAATCCACTTTTTGCTTTTCTCTAGAAAAAAAAAATGTAAAAAGTAAAAAGATTGTGTAGACACCCCCTGATTTTGGACCCGGGATGCGCTCGAACATTCCCGATGATGAACCAGACCAGCGTTGTTCACCTCGAAGACCGGAACGAGGCTCGAACTTGTCAAATTCCCTAAGCATCACTCAAAATCCATCAAAATGGCCCAACCAACCTCAAACCATCAAATTCAAAGCCTAGCCAAGTCCAACAAGCAGCCCAAGGTACCCCTTGAGCGCTCAAAGGAGCCTGCCTTGAGCGCTCAACACACCCCCTCTTGAGCGCTCAGGTCTTACAAGTTCCCCATACTTGTGTAAAGCCTACAAGATCATAAAAACCAAAGATAATCTATTTTTTTTTTCCTGTTTTGCGCCTGCCTTGAGCGCTCAAGACCATTCTTGACAGTCTGCTAGTTTTGGTGTTTTGATCATTTTGATTTCTTATTATCGCAGTGCATAATCTTTGATGATGATTTTTCACTTCTAAAGCTACTTATTTGCCTCTTGATCATCAAAAAATAAACACCAAAGATCATGCATGTGGTGTATGTTAAAGGAAAACATTAATAGAAGTTTTTTTGGAAAAGAAAATGGTTCAAAGATGATATTTTCCTTGAATCAGAGATGATCAAAACCCAATGAGCCATATAAGAAAGTCAGAAAGGTGAAACAAACTGTCAAAAAGCATGAGCTAAGAAGTGGCTTGAGCGCTCAAGCCATACTCCTTTGAGCGCTCAAGTCAGCTTCCAGTCCAGTTTCATTTCTTGTTGATTCTGAGTTCTGGTCATAACCTTAAGCTATTTGGGTGTGTGTGTGTCTTTTAAGAACTAATATCAGTCTGGAATCATTTCTCTCATCTCTATTTCACATCTTTCATGTTATTTCCTTTCTCTCAAAAGAAAATCATCATGTACTCATAATTGGCCATAAGTGCAAATCAAACCCAAAATCCCCCCTTTTTCTTTGGAAATAAACTGCAAATATTGTTGTGGAAAAGAATGAGTATACTGGTCATGTTTGTTGGATACTGGAACAAAAACAGATTAAAGGAAGGAAATGACTTGAGGGCTCAAGTCCCTCACCCTTGAGCGCTCAACTCACATCCAATATGCCAGACTGATTTTAGTTCAAAAGCAGCTTGTCTCATTTTGTTGCCATTTTGGTTATTCTGTATTAATCATTTACTGTCTAATGTTTATTTTTAGTTCATATTTACACTTTATCATTATCATCATTATTGTTTGCATGCGCACAAGTATCCACAATAGTTTTTATTGTGTTTTATCTCGCGTACGTGCAACCCATTCCCATATTCCCCTTTTACGTGTATAAAATCGAATTTTTGAACATTTTCCATATCCCACAAGTCATTGAGTAGAGACTGGTTCTTGAACCGGGTGAGAGGGGTGCATTAAAACCCTTCCCCTCTCGTAACCAAACCCCCGAACTCGGAAAATATTGGTTTTCGTGTGACCAGTAAAAATAGTTTTCAAACCATTAGGCATAAAAGAGTCATTTTAATCAGTTTCTCGGGTTCGGTCCTAAAACCCGGGTGGCGACCCCAAAACATTTTCAAACCGCCGAGAGCCATCGCGTGGGCGTCCGCCCGCTGAGTGTCCACGGATTGTTTTTCTATTTTGGCCAAAATAGGCCTAAAATCTACTAACTTGATTTTTGACTTTTTGACTTATTTTGGTTATTGTTGCAAATTATAAAATTACCCATACGTGAAATGAAGAAAAAAAAGGATAGGTTTAGGACGAAAATAGTGGGGAAGGGTGAATTTGTCTTTTCAAGTGAAAGAAAAATTTGTTTGGGATGTTTGATAGTAGAACAACTTGATTTCTAGCTTTTTTGAAAGTGTAGTATATTAGTGAGACAACTTGACTTTTTACATTTTTTTGAAGTAAAATATTTTAGTTAAACGGGCCTTAATAATTTCCCCACAAGTCCCTACATTGCCTCCCCTACCTTATCATTTTTTTTGTGAGAAATGGTAAATAAGCAAAATAAGTCTCCTATTACACACAATCCTTACCATTTATCACATATTTATCCAAAAAAATTGGCCGTTGTTCTGAGGGGGTTTAGGCCGTTGGATCACACATATTTTTAAAACATAAAAACAAAACTAACAATTCAACGGCTCAAAACCCGTTGTAACAAAGGTACATGAAAATTTGGGAACAGAAATCTCATGACAAAAAAATTATGAGGTTTTTTGCTCTATTATATATTCTTTTTCTCATCAAATTCCTCAATCAAATCAAAAAAAGGGTTGTTACTCATTACCAGGGGCGACTCCAATGTAGAAGAAGGGGTGTCAAGTGAACCCACTCAAAAAAAAAAAATTATAAAAATTACTAAGGATAAGTTTTTATTTTTATTTTTGGACCAACCACTACATGACACTACTACAAAAAACCGGTTGAACCCATTCTTTCACGTGATTCCTGAATCAAAGGAAAAAAACATTGGCCTAAAGAGTTACTCCCACATGATTGAAAAACGAGAGGGAGAGGCAGACGATTTTCTCAAATCGGTGCTTGAGTGCTTCCGAGTTTATTAAAACGATTTATTCAAGTAAATCCCACTCAATTCATTGAGAGGATTAAGGATGAGAGGACTGAGGAGATTCTAATGATATAGTAAGGTAATTCCTTCTTATTTTTAGTTTTCATTTGAGGGTTTAAGGTGCATAAATCCTTGGTTGTATTAACTGATTTTCTATCTTTAAGTATCTCAATAGTTTGATTTTTATTGTTTTACTTGAGGTCCGTGTATGCTCTGCACAAACCCGTAAGTTTCATTCCTCACTCTCATTTGTGTCTTTGCATTTGGTTTTTATTTTGATAGTCTATGCATTTGGGTTTGGGTAGTTTAAGGTTTTTTCAAGGGTTTTGTTTCCAGAAATTGTGTAGGGTTTTGTTTCAGAATTTGGATTTTTTTTATACGGTTTTATTTTCGGATTTTGGTGATTGTTTCCATGGTCTTTTTTTTTTCCCGGGAGTTGGAGGTTTTCTGTGGTTATTTTGTTTTCTATGGTTTTGTTGAATATTCTTAGTTACCAGGTCTAAAGTTGTCGAAATCTCTTGTTCGTAGATTCATTTTCTTATGTAGTAGATAATGCTAATTGAGGTCACAGAAAATTATTAAATGACACCACTAAACAAATTTTTTGAAGTCGCCACTGCTCATTACTCAATTAATTTTTGATAATGCGCTTTCCTCTCATTCTCAATCTTGACTTGTGCTCACACGAATTTTAATAGTTTGGCATGTTTTTTAAAAGAGAAACTTTTTCCCAGCTCCTCTGTGAATGATGTATATGCACCGAGCAAATTCAGGTGGAGGATTTTGTTTTATTTTTCCTACAACATGCTTTTAGATTTTAATGAGGAGATAGAGAATATATTGATCCGAAATTCACGTAGGGGCTACATAAAGTATATAGTACAATCTCGAAATTCATGGTCTAAATTTGCTCCCTGCAAATCCACCATTCACGTAGGGGGCTACATAAAGTACTCCATTTGTCCGGATTTGTTGATCCGTTTTAGGGATTCCAATTTTTTTTTCATTAGTTTTTGTGTGAAGTTTCCATATTTTACTCTTTAACTTTTGGAAATGGACAAATATTTTCGAATTTGAAAAAGTATGTTTGTGGACCAACAAATTCAGACAGAGGGAGTACTACTATATACTCCCTCCGTCCGGATTTGTTGATCCACAAACATATTTTTTCAAATCCGAAAATATTTGTCCATTTGTAAAAGTTAAAGGGTAAAGTAAAAAGTGATGGGAAAAAAGTAACGGAAAAAAAATTGAAATCCCCAAAATGGACCAACAAATCCGGACGAAGGGAGTATCTCTTTAAAAAAGGGCGACTCGGGTCCAGATTAAAAAAGTCCATAGTCGACCGACACGTATAGTCCTGGACGCGTGGCATCAAATTAACGGCTGTTTGATTATTATAGTCTTATCTATTCCATACGGAAAGCTTATATATATGAAATGATTTTCACACTCCTCTTTTATTATTAATATTTCCTTTTTGTCTTTTACTCATGTGAAATTACTATATTATTCTTACATCTTAAGTTACTTTTTTCATGTGAAGGACAATATAGTAATTTCACATAAGTAAAAGACAAAAAAGAAGTGTCAATGACTAAAGGGAGTGTGAAAATCAATTTCATATATATATATATATATATATATACGCGAGATCTTCTCGACTTTTGTCTCTCATCTTCTTCGATTGCAAAACACTTCCGCTCAAATTCACAACAAAGTCTGTCTGTCTCTCTCTCTCTCTCTCTCTCAATTTGAATTCTGGTAAATTTATTGTACGGACATGGCGATGAGTTTGCCACAGCAGATCGGAGCTCTATCTGGAACATCAATATCGGCAGAGGCAGGTATCGTCATTCCCGGCGATATGATGCCGGCGACGTTGAGTCCGAGGCTGAGGTCGCCGCCGAAGACAAGCCTCCGGTGCGCGGCGAGTGCGACCGATATCGATCGGGTATCGCCGTCGCCGCCTCTGAGCCCGAGGATTGGAGGAATGCGGCCGGATCTGTCTGTCGCCTGCCAGGCGCTGATGACGGAGGTATCAGTTTACCAATCCATCTGTAATCTTCAGCTGTTAAAAATTGATAACTTTATTCTCTCCGTCCCAATCCGATTCGCGTAAAGATTTTAGGAATTAGTGACAAAAAAATTAAATTTTCTAGGAATGAAAAATTGCAATTTTTGCAATTTTCATTTTTTGAAACATTTTTTTGTCTATAATTTTCAATTAATAAAGATTTTTACTGGAACATGTATTGACCTAAAATTGTATATAATTTTCATATAGACAAAATAACCGATTGAGACGGATAAAACTGTTAAAACAGAGAAATAACTTTATTATATATATATATATTTTCAACGACAGGAGGTGGCTGCGCCGGTGGAGGTGATGGAGTACAAGGAGGCGGTAAGGGGTGCGCAGGTTAAAGAAAAGGGGGTGCCGGTTTACGTGATGATGCCGCTGGACAGCGTGACGAAGGGGAACGCGGTGAACAGGAGGAAGGCGGTGAACGCTAGCATGCAGGCGCTAAAGAGCGCGGGGGTGGAAGGGGTGATGATGGATGTGTGGTGGGGGCTTGTGGAGAGAGAGGCGCCAGGGGAGTATAACTGGGGTGGGTACGTGGAGCTCTTGGAGATGGCGAAGAAGCATGGGCTTAAGGTGCAGGCGGTTATGTCGTTCCATCAGTGTGGCGGAAACGTCGGCGACTCTTGCACGTGCGTACATTTCTCTTTTCTTGCGTTATATTACGTGAATTTATTAAATAATCCGTAACCGGAGGACCGCCACGTCCACAACCACACATTCTTGTGGTGATCCCACATACATTTATGTGTGATTCTTGAGTGGCCTGCCTGATCACTATGTGACGGTGCTTTCAGATTATTTACCCCATTTTTATATGCATTTATTTGTTTATTGATTTATATTTATTCATCTTTTGACGTTATTTAGAGATTGGGTGTGGAAACTTGAAAGTAGAAATTTTGAATCATTTTTGTGAGTTATTTATGTATAGATCTACGGAGAATTTATGGGCCGATCATTAAAAACAAGGTATGGCCCAAAACCAGTTTTAACAAAGGTATGGCACAGAAGGTTGGAGCTTCCCAATACTGAATTTACTACCAGCAGATTGAAGATAAACTGTTCAAAATACAAAGATAAGGGTCTAATAGGCAAATCAAAAATTCGGAAGTTCGTAGTGTAAACGATAGTTTCGCCAATCAAAAAAAAAAAGTACTTCATAGGTTCGATTGTCAAGAAGCCAAGTAAGTCTCTTGGGAATTTCAGAAAAAATTAAGCTACATTTCATTAGCTAGCACGAGTTGAAAGAATAGTAGATGAACTTTGTATATGATTAGTAATAAGTTATAGTTTGTTTCTAAGTTCTTAATCTTACGTTGATAATGAAAGACTTCTATTTCCTTGCACATGACATGGACTATTCTGGATTGTTATTTACAGCATCCCTCTGCCAAAGTGGGCTGTGGAAGAGATTGACAAAGACCCCGACCTTGCTTACACAGATCAATGGGGCAGGAGAAATTATGAATACCTATCTCTTGGGTGTGATACTCTTCCAGTCCTCAAGGGACGTACACCCATCCAGTGCTATTCCGACTTCATGCGTGCTTTTAGAAACAGATTTGAGCATCTTCTGGGCGACACCATTGTGGTTCTTACTTGACCCTTTTTCTAGTTACGATGTATTTGTTTCTGCTTTCTTAGGCTGATATAGTGGAATCAGAGGCTGTGGGGCGTACTATTTGGGCACAACTATGGTTGCTTCCGTTAACCTCGCTGTCTGGACTTTGTTGGTTTCTCAATAGGGTTAAAATGGAAGTATTGCCACTGCTAAATATTATCTGCGTAAAACTTGATACCCATAAGCATGTTGATGTGTATTTTGGCTTCAAATAATCTTAGTTTTATTCCTTAGGATTTTCAAGACTATACAGTTTCATTACTCACATGGATCTTAGATTGTCAATTGAATCTTGGATTAAAATCCAGGAAGGTTAGATTTGTCATTGATTCTGTCCGAAAATATATTTTCACTCTTAGATTTCATGAATTGTCTGCGTGTTCTGACTCAAATCTTTCAACCCTGAACCATCAGATTCATCACTCAGCTGTCTCAGAATAGATTGATAACTTTGCAGTTCGAGCATGACTGCATGACCTTTCTTGTTGAAATATGGGTCGCTTATTGTGTATAAAACATGTTTGATTTAGGAAATCCAAGTTGGAATGGGTCCAGCAGGTGAGCTTCGTTACCCATCATACCCAGAGCAAAACGGAACATGGAAGTTCCCTGGAATTGGAGCCTTTCAGTGTTATGACAAGGTAAGCATCCACCGTCCTCTTTTTTCACCTCTGTCAAACTGTGTTTTCCTTTTTCCCTCTAATGAGCTTGAAGCCAATATTTCTACTCATTGTGATTCCCTTGCCTTATCCACTTTGAATGGCATTATGCAGTATATGCTCAGTCACTTGAAAGCTGCTGCAGAAGCTGCTGGGAAGCCAGAATGGGGAAGCACAGGCCCCAGAGATGCAGGGGAGTACAACAACTGGCCAGAAGACACCAACTTCTTCCGAAAGGAAGGCGGTGGTTGGAATTGTGAATACGGCGATTTCTTCCTCACTTGGTACTCTCAGATGCTTCTAAGCCACGGAGAGAGAATACTATCATCGGCCAAATCGATCTTTGACAATACAGCTGTCAAAATCTCAGTTAAAATAGCAGGCATCCACTGGCACTATGGGACCCGGTCCCATGCTCCCGAGCTCACGGCAGGGTATTACAACACCCGATTCAGAGACGGATACCTGCCCATCGCGCAAATGTTAGCACGCCATGGTGCCATATTTAACTTCACGTGTATCGAGATGCGGGACCATGAACAACCGCAAGATGCCCAATGTTCCCCTGAGAAGCTAGTTAGGCAAGTGGCTTTGGCCACTGGCGAGGCTAAAGTTCCGCTCGCCGGGGAAAACGCGTTGCCGAGGTATGATGAATTTGCACACGAGCAGATTTTGAAAGCTTCGTGTTTGGATGTGGACGGGGATGAGGGAGAGGAGAGAGAGATGTGCGCGTTCACATACTTGAGAATGAATCCAGATTTATTCCAGCCGGATAACTGGAGGCGGTTTGTAGCGTTTGTGAAGAAGATGAAGGAAGGAAAGGGTGGAGACCGGTGTTGGGAGCAGGTGGAGAGGGAGGCGGAGCATTCCGTGCATGCGTCTCAGCCTTTGGTACAGGAAGCAGCTGTCGCTCTCGCGCACTAGATGTTTTAGGTTAGCTCATGTTGTATTTCTCTACTGTATAGATCAGCAACCAATAAGTTCGGATGACTTGGATCCATGTAACTCTTATGGGCCTACGGCTATTTTGTTGTTATAAATATAATGTTCTAGAAAACAAGTTTGATTTCATGGTTATGTTCACAGTTCTGCATCTCTCTGTCTATTCTTAGGTTTTCGACTCAGAGAGTCTGGTGTTCATCAACTGTGATATTAGGACTTGGAACACAATCTGTTAGTTCTATATTGGAATTCGGGTGCATTTTTTTTGGAGATTTGTATCACATGATGTATCATGGGTAGATTACTGAATTCCCTTTAGTGATTCGTAGACTATTATATATACGCGAAAATCTGGCTGCTATGGATTATCTTGTAGTAGTACAATCCCTGATCTATTTTCTTGTTGTCACAGTACATGTTAACAACGTCAAACAGACGATTCGAGGACAAAAACAGAAGCTGTGAAAAAGAACTGTTCGCCATGGTCATTACACATGTTTGTTTTGATGGTATCTTCCATCAGCGTCTCCCTTATGCAAGAAATCTACCTAATTTTGCCACAGGTTTTCTAGTACTGTGATAGTTTCTGGTTGGCAATAGCTGTTAAGAGGTTAAGCACAATCCTGTCTCTTAACCAGCTAAGATCTTGATATCCTTTTTTCGTTACGTTTTCTTCGCTCTTCGGTGTCAATGACCTGATGTATGGCAATTCACTATGGTCGAATGTCTCTCTCTTCTGTTTTTATTTTATTTTTAATTTTTATCATTGATGAAAATCGCTGGTTTTTTAAGAGGTGGGTATTTTCCAGCAGATGGCTTTCAGCGTCAACTTTGAAAACTCCCAACTTACATTACTTTTCTCTTGCGCACCTGTGACCCTTCTAGTTGATCTTGTGAGTTGTTTTGCTGATTCTTTTCAATGCTTTTCTAGTTGCTTCTTTTGTTCTCCCCTTTTGTGTGGTCATGCTTGATTGTTTTTGTTCTCATCAAAGAGGGTTCTCTCTCATAATTTTTTTTTTTACATGTCATAGATTATAGTGATGCTTACAACTCCAGAATGCTCGAGTTTCTAAAAATGTGTGGAATAGGTAATTTGAAAATGCCCAAAGAAAAAAACTGATCACTGATCGACTACACGAGATTTCTTTAGCTGCGAATTTACGAGTGATTGGCTAAGTTTTCATGTGTGCAGTTTTAACAGAATGCGAAGAGAACGCTCTGAAAGCAATTTTACCGATAACTCCAATCCGATTTCGATCTAGTAAGAATTCGATCCGAACTCTCACTTTTTTAACATACGAACTCAATACTTCAAAATGCTATGTGGGGGTGGTGTCCAACTTCCTTCTCCTTGACTTGGACTTTTCCGGTGTGACTCTGACTGTGGCCAAACCTTTCTTCCTTTGGTGGCTAAGAACCACGTTAGTGCATGACTGGTCGAAGTCAACAAGAAAGCACTTTGATGGCTAAGTCAGTTCCTGAATGAGAAGGGAAAGGCAGAGCTTCTAAGAGGAAGGAATAGCATACCGTTAAGGTTTATAACCGTAGTACTTATAGGAGTGCCATCACGTTTGAGGTTTAGGATCCCGCATGGCAACCTCGTGACGGGTGAAGTCGTCGATATCCTCTGCCTTACAATCAGCGCTTGACTATCACTTCCTAACCGAACGCCGTGCACGTTGGTGCGTGGACACTGTGTGCCAGTCGGGCTGATCTCGGGGATGTGTGTATAGTGAATTGAGAATCCATGTGGCTGAACCGTACTACAGATGATCCCGACGTAGAGGTAGGGCAGACGGTCGGGACCCGCGTCTTGAGGAGGTTATGCCACTTGTCTGGCTCCTACGAGACCTGATGGTTATATTGTAATTGGTCGGTACAGCCCGACCACGTGCTCGATGGGGATTGGCGCTCCTGCGCCGAGTGGAATCTTTTGTTCCCTAGCTCCGAGTGATCTTCTGATCTTCAATCGTGACCCGAACGTGAGGACCGACCCGAATGAGATGATGTGGGTCGAGTGGTCTCGCTGAACATACTAGAATGCGGGCTGCGGGTGAAGATTAGGCTTGGACTGTTGGGCCTGCTTGTGCTTGTTGATTTGGACTGGGCCAAGCCACATTGGGCCTAATTATTTCAACCCACTACACTTCTATTTCCCCATCGACTGCCCACTTCTCTCTCACAATCGAGAAAAGAAAACCCTGCCGCACACCCCACAAAATTCAACCTAAAGGAAAAAGGGATAAATTTGAAGGCACGCAAAATTTCAGTTCTGATAACAAGCCAGCTCTCCACGAAATGTTCGCAGAAATAGACACATAAACTTAAAAAAAATCAAATAAGCAGCTGAATTGAACTAACAACTCCAATTAACTTGATGACATATTGAAAAGGAGAATTTCTGAAAACTGGAAGTACATCCACCAAAACTTGAAATCCAGTTTCCGAAAACAATGTTTTGCAAGGACGGACCAAAGAGCAGATGAGGGTGACCGCATTACCCATGTTTCAAATTTTTAGTATTATAGCAATATTTTTTGGGTAATTTACCAGCCGCTCCAATTTTGGACGGTGGTTTCCCACGAACTCCACCAAAACATTTGACAACCATCAATAACTCCACCCGCGCCATTTGCGCAGCAACAGTTAACGGCCATCCATTTACCCAAAAAAAAAGAAACGGCCATCCAGTGGAAAAAAAGAAAAAGAGAAGATAATATACATATATAAATTAAAACAAGTTTTTCCTAGGGTACCCTGTGAAAGTACCTAAATCCTAAATCCTAAATTCCAGGGTACCCTATGAAAATACCTAAATCCTAGGGTGCCCTATGAAAGTGCCTAAACCACTAAAACCCTCTAATAAGAAAGTGCACCATAAACCTAAACCATAGGGTACCCTATAAAAGTGTCTAAACCTAAATCCTAGGGTACCCTATGAAAGTGTCTAAAACCCTAGGTACCCTATGAAAGTGGCTAAACCACTAAAATCATATATAAATCATATATAGGAAAGTGCACCCTAAACCTAAATCCAAAAAAAAAGTGATTGACCTTAATGGTAATTAAAAAAAGTGATTGACCTTATAGTAATAAATATTTGTTTTGTGGACCGGCCCGTAATAAAACCATATTTTTCTCAAAAAAAAAAAAAGACACATAAGTTTGCCCACCCGATATCATTTTGAACAATCTATGCAGGCACCTAACCAAGAGTTTTGGACAAAATAATGTAATTCTTAGCTATACTTCTACCTTTTGTGAAACAAACAATTTCTTTAAAAAATGAATAGAGATACAAAGATTCTATGAAACTACGATTATAGAAAGGGTGGTGATAATGTCACAATTATTTTTGTTAATACCAAAATTTTAATTCATAAACGGCTTATACCATGTGCAGGGTGCAACGCTAAAATGTTGGCATTAAAAAAAGACACTTGTGCATATCATTTTCCTTATGGATAATGATATCTTAATAGTTGAACACATTGATCGGAAATTGCAAAATTAATATTGGATTTTATATGGTACAAAAAAATTTAATATTCGCTCACTCAAACTTGAAATTCTACGTTTGTTCCTGATCTTTTGGTTGTGGTTCTTTAAAAGTAAGTTGCTTCCAAAGAAGTTATGGCTTATAAGTTTACAACCTCAATTCACTCACCACGTAACCTTATAATGCATGGAGATCCGTACCCATCGTAAAACGCCCACGGGCCCACAACCATGAGTGCTAAATCAGTGCACTGCTCTACGGCCTTTGCCACCACAGATTCACGTTGTGTCCCATCACTTTATACTTGCCATGCGAGATTATGTGATGGTGAAAATACTTGAACCATCACGTGACGGTACTTTTAAAGCAAGCAATAATTTTCCCACAACCGTAAATTGCTGGCCCAAAAGCAGCAATACCAGCTCAACCCTTTGATTCCCTTGGTCCACATCAATTTCTTACTCCACTTTTCACTCCCCAGAAGCTATTTATATAACACCTCCCATGCATTCAAGTAGATCAAAAGTTTGAGCAGAACACTGAGATCACCCAAGAAATACATAAAACATTCAGAGACCTATTTTTGTCATTTCGCAACGAAAGATGGCTAGTGCCCAGATGAAAGCAGGCGAGACCCACGGCCAGACCCAGGTAATTTTCGCAAATCGACCGGTGTTTATATTTGTTGTGACCGATTTAGCCTTGTGTTGGTGTACTGATTAGGCATTGTGTGGTGGGGCAGGCTAAGACCGAGGAGTGGGTGCAGTCGGCCCAAAACACGGCGAACCAGGCCTGTGACAAGATGGCCGACTCTAGAGAGTCGGCCCAGCAGGGGAAGGAGCAGAGCGCTGGATTCATCCAGCAGGTATTAATCCGCCCCATCAACCCTAAAGTATACTTTTGTAGGGAAGGATACTTGCTCAGTGGCCCGCGAATCTCTTGGCCGGTTAGTCCTATGTGACTAGGGATGGTAATTTCCCCATATCCAATGGATATCCGCCCCGCACCCGCTCATATGGAGGCGGAATTTATCCAAAAAAATCTCCAATAGAAGCGGGTATGGTGGGATTTTAAAAATACCCGCTCAGATATGGAGTGAGTATGGTTTTGTTATCCCCGCCCCCGAATCCCCGTATACGGTTATATATGCTATATAAATTATACATACGCATATAGGTCGAAAAGAATCTCGAGTATTATTTACTTATAGAATTAATTACTTGTAGAGCAAATCATGCTAATTACTACCTATTATAAACTACATAATATATTACGAGTATCATTAGATATTCTAGTTCCTAAAATAATGTTTCTGTTATATTTAGTTCTTTCATTTTATTTTTTTAAAATTATTAGTTTGTCACTTTATGAAACTTAGAAATTGATGTTTGCTTGGATTGATTTTTGATTATACTACTATTATTTTTTCTACATTAGTGGTTAGAATAAGATAATTTGAAGTTTTTTACTTTATATTTTTGTTGGTTTGAATTAACGGACCTGCACTTTGACTTCATTATTTACTTCTTATACATTTTGGTTTGGATGTGGGTATATTGGGGAAACCCCGATATTCAACGGGATGTGAGTTTGATGCTTTATCTAATATCACCAGTGGGGATTGGAGCGGGGATGGTAAAAGATTCCCCAATTGGGAATGACAGATAAAATAGGGTTCCTTGATCCACACCCTATCCGTTGCCATCCCTATGTGTGACATCGAAAGAATTCGTACCGGGCACTCAACATTCTGATCCGAAGATATGGAATTCCTGTTGGGCGGGTTTGATATTCAAGGAATATATTTTGCATATTAATGCAGTAATGCTATAAGATACCTCGTAAATACTTTACTAAAAACATAGTGAAAATAAAAGTACTAAATGTGATGGGTTATACCACTATAGTTGCCTTTTTCTTTTTCTCTTTTGTCTGCAGAAAAATCAATGTGGCATCATCCTCATTCCACCTAGATTTTTATTAATTTTTTCTTTCAGAAAGTTATCAAATTATACAAAACTCCATCACAAAAACAGATTATGTGACTGACCCCAATTTATAAGGATTCAAGACACAGTTTAGGGACGGATCCAGGAATTCATCCCAATTGGGGCACCTTATTAATTATAATCGTTGAATTTTTTTTTAGTCAATGATCTTGCTAAATTAAGACATTTATTAGGGACTATAAGTTTATAATGCATACTTTTTGTTTTAATGAGCACACAATCTCAGACAAAAATTTTAGAGTGTGGTTTACCTTGACATTGACAAGTCGAATGATCGAGATGGTTTTGTTGATGACTTTTCTAAGAAAATTTCCCCACGATGGTAAAAAATAAAGAAAATCAAAAGGTAAATCCTCAAATAAATAAACAATTTATAAACCAATAATTATAAATGAACCAGCCAACGAAAGTTGAAGCACAAAATTAACTCTACATTTTTAATTGGGTTTAATTTTGAGATATATATGAGTGTGTATGCTAAATATAGCATTATTATATAATTATGCAAAATATATAATATAAATATATATATACGTTTTTAGTTTTGAGAGAGGGTCAGCGAGGGGACACATGACCCCACGTGCCCCCTTTAGATCCGTCACTGGCACGGTTTAGCTATTAAATTGAACTCGGAGTAATCACATTTTTATGTTTTTAGTATGAAATCTATGTTAGTATGTTGAATTATGCTTTGTGATTGAAACTTAAAACATCCCATTTTGTATATATATATTTTTTCACAGACTGGAGAGCAAGTGATGCACATGGCCCAGGGTGCCATTGATGGGGTGAAGAACACACTTGGAATTAATGAGAGGAATGACAAGAAGTGAAAGAAAGCAGTTCACTCTCTATAACATCATCTGTGAGAGAAGATGTTGAAATAGCCATTGATGAATTTTATTTTCTCATTAGGTATGAAATAAAAAATAAAGCTGTATAGCTCTAGCAATTAATAATGCAATCCTATATATATTTGGGGTGCTGTTATATTATTAGGTTTGGTTTGGATTAATTCTGTTAGGGTTTTCCTTCTGCCTAAATGGTAGATAGCGAAAAATTGTTTTATGTAATAATGCAGAATTATTGCAATTTAAGAATTTGTATTGTATTTCTTCTTTTATCTCTCTGTTTTAATTTTCTCTAATGTAAGTGAAGTTATATGATTTTGACATATATATTTCCCCATCTTAAGCCATTTCGGATTTTTTTTTTCTGTATTTTTTGGTCACAAGAAATAAGAATTGGACTAATATTGTGTGGGGAGCAAACCCACCAAGACCAACCACTAATCTTTGAGGCTAGCTATTTCTTTTGTTAGGTTAGGAAGATAAGAAGAATGAATAGATGTTGTGAAGATGCAAAAACCAAAACAATCTGTCTCGTTTCACAAACTGACTTAAACTCAATAAGTTAGTAGAACTGGATAAGTTGACCTTTTGAATTGATGTTTTGTGATAGAATGATCTGTTTTGTAAAGTGCAATAAGTCAATTTTGAGTCTAAGTAATTTTCATAAAACAAACTCTCCTCATTTGAACAATCTAGCTAGGATTGTCTAGAAATTAATGTGCAGATCCAATGGTCATTCTATCCATAAATTAAATCCCACAAAGCCAAAGGGCTTGTAGCCCAATGGTATTTTCTGGTCCTCCTTGGTCCTCCCACAAGAGAGATCAAGGTTCGAGCCCCGTCGTCCCCATGTATCCATTTCGTTGTTTGTGGGAGAAGCATTTCGTAGTCTTTTTCAATCTCTACTAAAGATGAGGGAGTTGTGTAGACTGTAGAATGAAAGGTTAAGTATTAATTTTCTACATTTAGCAATGGAGGCGTTAGTTTTGCATAAGAGATGATGGTTGATTTTGGAGGAAGATGACATTATAAGGTGGGATCCGCATTCTCTTCATTCCATCCATTGAATGTAGATCTCCGTTCCGTTTAATATAGTAATGACACCTAACCTATTTTAAAATGAATGACCAAGATCAAATTGAACGAAACTACATCGTTTTGATTAGACTTATTGATTTGAATACTCTTAGATTTTAACAAATTGAAATAAATGCAACAATATAAGTAAAGAACATGAGAATATTCTACTGATACAAGAATAAAACAACAAATTATAGTTAAAAAAAAGTAACATTCTTTTAGGAAGTTAATTGATCTAATAAACCAAATTAAAATGTTTTTCAACATATAGTTTTGTTGGTTTAAGAAAAAACATTTAGTGTCTATACTAATAATCGAATCACAAAATTTCAGCTTTTTGAGTAGGATGACAGTCTCCGAGACCCTGTGCTTTACACCCAACTTTGTTTATTTAGTCGGCTTGCCTGAAGTGTAGGGCTTAAGTCGGAGATAGCAATTTACCGGTAAGACCGGATCGAATCCTCATGGGCCGAATGTACCGAGCGTGAAACTTGTCTTGCGCGTGAGGGTATTTGGCCTTAAAGCGGTAAACTTTGAATTGTGATTTGGGGTGGAATTTCCTCGACTTCGAGAACCACTCGGAATTTATTAAAAGAGACTAAATTAAACTAAGACAAGGTCTAGGAGATTTCAACACCCATGACTTGGGCCCATTCATTCTCCTCTAAAATAACCGGCTCGGAGATGTCGTTAAACATATCCGAATGGAAGGTTTGGAACTTAAACTCATTTAAACTAGAAATGATGTTCGGTAAAGTTTAGGGTTCTTTGAGTAATTGGCAAATCCCGAGGGTGACATCGCCCAAAGCATCCCACGTGGCAAGAAGCGTAGCTCTTGCCTACGTGGGATCAATGAGATTAACAACCCAAGGTTTTGGTACATAAAAGTGAACTCTTAACTTCACTAAATAAGAAATGTTTACCACACGGCGAGGAGAGTGAATCCACTGAAGTCACGGGGTGCTAATCACCCCATGACCAAGCCTACGTAAACTACTCACACAACATACTAGAAAACTTAACTATTTTTGTAAAGGAAATAAAGAACATGACTCTTGACTTTAAAAACTGATTTATGATGAAGATCCTAAGTTTGCCTTACACATTAAAGCTTAAGAAATTAACAAACAACAAATATTAGCATGAGTTTCCAAAGGAAATGACTAGGAGAGGAGAGATAAGATTTTGCCAACAACAACTAAAACAAACTAGATTTATATGAAGATCTAATTAGTAGCAACAACTTTAAAGCTTGGTAAATTAACTAAAACATAAAACTTACATGAGTTTTCTAGAGAGTGGAAGAGCTTACAACAATGAAGTTTTTCTCCTAAAAGAAGAACTAAACTAAAAGTGAAGAAGAGGGAAAGAGATAGAGATAGGATAGTATTTATACAAGGGACCGTCGAGTCTCCTCTAAAATACCCTAAAAATATCCAAAAAGGCAAAACATACACCAAATGGAAAGAATTAAAGTAGCAAAAAATGGCACGAACAGGGTTTGGATCGATCCAGATTAACTTTGGATCGATCCAAACCGCCTTAAGAAATTTCCCACGTAGCCACTTTGGATCGATCCACAGTTAATTTGGATCGATCCAAAACCTTCTGGTCTCCCACTAAAATAGTTTGGATCGATCGAAACATAATCTGGATCGATCCAAACAGCCTTAAGCCCAGATTTTCATTTCTTGGTCACTTCATTGCCTTGCGTGCTTCCGGACTTCCTCCAAAGCACTTTAAATCATCGTGCGGCCTTCGGGAAGGGCGACGCTTGGTCTCGTGCACTCTTGGATACTCCCGGATGCCACCGTGAGTCTTTGTAAGCCTTTGGAAACGGCTTTAGCCTTCCGGCTTAGTCTTTTGCACTCTTTGTCTTCCCGAGCCTTAGCCACATATTCATTTCTCGGCTCTCGAGGCTCGGTGGTGGGATGCCATGAGGCACGTGGCCCTTGGACACTTGGGATTCGTCCCGGAGCGCTTCAAATGCGCCTTATTCCGTGATTTTCACCTTAAACTACAAAAAGCACGCCTTGCGCAACATCAATCATATCAAACGCTAAAACGCGCGTGCGTGTGATCTAAACGAGCTAGATGAGTCCGGATATGTACAATATTAGGGGCTCATCACACCCCCCAACTTGGTCTTTGCTAGTCTCTAGCAAATTAAACTAAAACAACTAACTAATAATATAAAAACTTCCCGAAGTACCCAATACGATAATTAAGCTCAATCTACAAAAGTCTAGGCAAGAGTACCGGTATCCCGGTCGTTCAACCAAAAGCAACTCACACACACACATGTCATGCACTAAGATGAATACTAGGCCAACGATTGTATGCAAGAAATGCACACCCCTTAAAGTTTCCATTCCAATGGGGCTCGAACAAATTATTCTAAGAGAAATTGCAATATCACACATATGAAGCATTATGGCATCCCATGGTAAGCGCTTAGCGAGGATTGTGGTAACGAGACAAAAAGGGTTACCACATGCTAATCAAAGTAACGCTTAAAACAAAAAGCTAATTAACGACGGACTAATTCAAGATAAAAGCATGAAACATTGTTAAGCATGCACCTACCAGAGTTAATTATGTACTACGAAATGAATAGAACATAGATAGCATATAACGACCGCCACCAACCCTCAACTACCCGACATATACGTGTGATCTAAACAAGCTAGATGAGCCCAAATATGTACAATATTTGGGGCTCATCACCCTGCGTTTATCTGTATGGATTCTACGCCTATCTCTATTGTGGTAACGAGACAAAAAGGGTTACCACATGCTAATCAAAGTAACGCTTAAAACAAAAAGCTAATTAACGACGGACTAATTCAAGATAAAAGCATGAAACATTGTTAAGCATGCACCTACCGGAGTTAATTACGTACTACGAAATGAATAGAACATAGATAGCATAAAACGACCGCCACCAACCCTCAACTACCCGACATATGCGTGTGATCTAAACGAGCTAGATGAGCCCAAATATGTACAATATTTGGGGCTCATCACCCTGCGATGAGTAAAAAAAAAAAAATGATTCTGAGCAAATGACCGTGGGTTCCTTCAATCAGTGCTGCATGCATAGTATTTGGGGATTTGAAAACACAAAGATATTTTTTTATTATTATCATTACCCGAATACATGCAACAAAAGGTTTAATTTAGGAAGTTTAATCAAATCAACGTAGTTTCGTTTTATATAAGAAGTAATAAATTTAAGGGAAAGTAAATTAGACATCCTATAAAAATAATATCATTATGATTCCATCCTATGAGATTTGAATACTTATGATTCCATCCTGAAATTCAAATAAATCCCAAAACATCCTTTATCTCTCCTGATTTTCCTAATATTTCTCTCTCCTAATCTTTCCTAATTTATCTCTCTCTCTCTCTCTCCCTCTCCCTCCTATCATGAAAAAATCTCTCTCTCTCTCTCTCTCTCTCTCTCTTTCCTAATTTTATAATTTTCTCTCTCCTAATCTTCTCACACTTAAAATCTCAAAATAAAATTGAAAATAAATAATCATGACATTTTGACCTAAAATCATGATACATTTTTTTAACTATACAAGTGTAAATAAATGAACTAAGAAACATGACACATTAATGCACCTTAAAAAATAGGTATATGTAGTCCAACCATAAATGTCAGATTGCATATAAAAAGAATCATAAAAACATGGTAGATAAATGCACAATAAAAAAGAATCATGAAACATATAGTAGATAATGCATCATAAAACTACATCCAACCAAAACCATGAAAAATATGGTAATCAAATTAACCATGACTAATACTGTGTGAATGCACCAAAAAAATCATTAAAAAGAAAATAAACATATGGTAGATTAATGCATCATAAAACCACACTCAACCAAAACCATGAAAACATGGTAATCAAATTAACCATGACTAATACTGTGTGAAAAATCCTGAGTAACGAATGCACCATGAAACCTGGAATCAATTCTATACACTAATACATCATATTCAATGTATGAATTAACTAACAATCCAACAATATGAACATTGTACACCTTTTTTATTATTCGAATAGCGGCTATGTAGATTGGCGGTGATGAATGGCTATGGAGATCGGCGGCGATGAACGACTATGGAGATTAGTGATGATGAACGGCTGTGGAGATCGTGCAGATCGACAACTACGATGAACGGTTGTGGAGAGAGAGCGGGCGGCGGTCTTCATGGAGGTGGGGTGCCAATCGTCGCCGCCACCATTCTGGCGTGGTCTATTTTGATCCCAACTATGATAAATGGCCGTGGAGAGAGAGTGGGTGGCGACTTTCATGGAGGTGGAGTGCCAATCGCCGCCGCTATTCCGGCGTGGTCTCCTTTGATCCCAAGAGATAAGAAAGTGGGCGGCGGCGGGGGGGGGGTGGGGGGTCAAATAGGTAACAAATCCCTTAGATGTAGGAAAAATTAAACGTCATATTACTTTAATTAAGGAAAACATGAAGGTTAAGGAAATTTGGACGTCCCTTATGAACTAATAATGGAAATCAAATTGTATAGGATTCCCATACTAGACTTTTTGAACTAATAATGGATTAGTATTGGGCGTGAAATCAAGGAGTGAAAAATGGAATGTGATCCCAGATTTTTTGGACCAATTATTAGTATATATTATTAGTATATACAATATATACTACTTATGGAATAAATAAGGGTACAATTGTCCAATTAACACATTTCAGGATGAAATCATAACTATTCAAATCTCGTAGGATGGATTCATAAACATCTTTTTTGTACATGATGCCTAATTAAAATTCTCTAAATTGTAATTGAGTTTGATCAAAACAACGCAATTTCGTTTAATTTAGGAAGTTAGGATGATCTTGGATGTTGATCCTAAAATAGGCTAGGTGCACTACCATATTGAATAGAATAAAGATCCTCCCTTCCATGGGTGAAATGGAGAGGATGTGAATCCTGAGGAGGTTCTCTTGAAACCCTAGAGAGAGCCCTAATCCCAAAATTGCCGCCCCCTTCTTTCTTTCCTCTTCCCCAGGCGGTTCCACCATTACTTCCTCTCAGTGAGGTGGTTGAGATTCTCTCATAGAGAGAGAGAGAGAGAGAGAGAGAGAGAGAGAGAGAAGAAGAAGAAGAAGAAGAAGAAGATATCCCAGTTTCACCATCATTTTTGGACTATGGTGGCTTAGATCTGGGAAACCATATTTGATTTTGGCTATTCGATCCGATCAGTCTAGGTGGCGAATTTTTAGGCTCCCCTACAACACCGGTAAAGGTGTCGTGCGGCAGCGACTATATGTGAATGAGCTACAACTAGATACAGATTATGGTTTATCCCCCCACTTTCCACGAGCATATCGACAGGTTCCTATATCAGAGTTTTTTTTCCCTGCGGCTTTTATCTTTATTTTTTTGTTTGTCATTTCTTTTACTTATGAGATTGTTGTGTTTTGTACTTTGTACTGTTTGGTTTCTATGAATATTATGTTTAGTTCCTGAAAAAAAATTCAATTTGAGTGGCAAGTTTTTTTTTTTGGGTACCTAAAAAATAAAGTGAAATACTCATTGGATATGAAGCATATAAACTCAAGTTTAAGCTCGGGCAAAAGATTCCACTAACTTTTTTTTTTTGACTTTTTGACTCATGAAACTTTTTTAGTTGATATCTATGAGAAAAATGACTATCGAAAAGTCAAAAAGTTAAGTTAGTGGAACAAGGCAAAGTCATAAATTTCAAAGCAACAAAGATGTCTTTGTTTTGGTTTAAAAAAAAAAAAAAAAGGTCGAGTGTTGTTTAAAATCATGTTAAATGGGTGTCATATGTAATAACTCAAAATTTCTTCTAGAAAAGAAAATCTCAAAATTGGGTTTTGCACACTGGAAGATTTTTCGTTATTTTATGGAGTCTCAAAAGGAGAGGTGATTCCCCGATGATTCCGTTACGCGTGGTGGATATGGAATCCGTTTTTGTCCGTTCTTAACTCCCTGTGAAGTTTCCATTATCCTATTCAATTTTCGATTGCTAATGAGTTTCTTATCTATTTGAAGGGAAATTGTTAGACACGACTCGAGGAGCCAGTCGAACGGTGTATATATTGATTCGAACACTTAAATATATATATAAAAAATACTCATGTGGATTGTAGATTGGGACTAAGGTCTTATTCCACTTACTAAAAAAAATCAAAAAGTCAGTTTATTCATAAAATCGAGACAGTCACTCTCTCATAATACATCACATAAAAAACCGTGAAAAACCAAAAAACTCTCTAAGTGGAACACCGCCCGAGATAAAACTTCTACAACTTGCAGGGCACAGCTATCCGGTAAAATAGTTTGGTTCTCTAGCTTTTATTTATTTTTGTTCTTTTTTTATTTATATATTTCCAATGTCCCGAATTGCTAGTGTCTTTGGACTAAATTAATTATTCCTAAAGAGAGTCAATATTAAGTAATTTCTTGTGATATTTTGTTTAGTTTTTCATCAAAGTTTTAGTGATTAATCGCTCATCTCTACAAAATAAATTACAAAAATTTCAAATTATCGATCCAAATTGAAAAAATAAGACGACACTAAATCTGCTACATTGATAAAAGATAGCGGCTTCGAACATTTTTTGTTTTCAATGAACATTTTATTTTACTTTTGATAGTAATTTTTTGCTTATTAAGTTTCTTTCAAGATAAATGATTTTTTCCCAGTTCACAAAAAAAAAAAAAAAAATCGGAAAAAGTACTACGGTACCATTTTGGAAATTTATTAAGTCAAAAAGTTTTTCCACGTTTCCATTTGTCAACAATTGTTTGAGCATAGTGTACTTGACTACTTCCAACCACAGCTTCAAATTCCGTTCTGGGAATCAGACCCATATTTGTTCTTCCATTCTCCCAAGGTGAAAATCAACGAACAGAAGACAGATTCTACGCATAACAGGATTCAATTAGAGTATTAAAATCTTGATTCTTCGCCCAATCGAAATTGCAATAGCATGGAGGCCAAGCAAGATGAAGATGGAAATTCTTCCATGGGAGCTTCACCATCAAGATCGAGATCAAGATCAAGATCCAATGAGTCTATTTCTCCTTGGTATGAAGAATCCATGGTGGGTTTCCAAGAGGAGGCAATGATGATTAAAGACCAACTCACTCGAGAACCAAAGCAACTAGAGGTTATTTCAATTGTTGGAATGGCTGGGCTAGGTAAGACCACTTTGGCCACTAATTTATACCGTGATCCTTTGATTGAATATCACTTTCATATTCGAGCATGGATTTCTGTATCTCAAGTATATAGCAAGAGGGATTTGTTAATTACCATGGTAACTTCTGTTGTCCCTCATATAAGTGGAATTGATCAAATGAGCATTGAGAAATTAAGTGAGAAGCTGTACAAGGGGTTAAAAGGAAGGAGATACTTGATTGTGGTGGATGATGTATGGGAAAGTAGTGCTTGGGATGATTTGAAGTTTCATTTCCCTAATGACACCAATGGAAGTAGAATTATGCTCACTAGTCGGCACGCGGAGGTGGCTTCGCACGCCAAACGCAATTACCCGTATCTTTCTCTACGGTTTTTAGACGAGGATGAAAGTTGGGATCTGTTCAAGAAGAAGGTATTTCGGAGAGAAACTTTCCCTCCGGAGCTTATGGAGATAGGAAAGGACATAGTTGCAAAGTGTCAAGGACTTCCACTGGCAATAGTTGTGGTAGCTGGAGTTCTTGCTAATGAAGAGAAGAGTCGAGATAGGTGGAGGCAAATAGGAAAAGCCATGAATTCACCGATGGTTGCCAATCAACAACTATGGATGAAAACACTAGCCTTGAGTTACAGCCACTTGCCTAACCACTTGAAACTATGCTTTCTGTATTTTGGAGCATTTCCAGAGGATTTCCAAGTTCCTGTGTGGAAGTTGATTTGGTTGTGGATTGCTGAGGGATTTGTGCAGAAAACCGAGGGAAAATGCTTGGAGGATGTAGCAGAGGGTTACTTGTTGGATTTAATTGGTAGAAGTCTCATATTAGTTTCCACAAGAAGGTATGATGGTGAAATCAAAGCATGTGGTATTCATGACTTGTTACGGGAGTTTTGTCTTAAAAAAGCAGAGGAAGATTATTTTCTTCTGCGAATTTCATGTAATCAGCATCTGTCCTCTTATTCATCGAAGCAATTTTCGCGCATGCAACTTCTGTCCATTTACGGTTCAGTAAATCTTTGGGATGTTATCTCTAAAATCACTTCTGCGGCCAATACCAGCTCTGTCTTGTGCTTTGGACCTAGAGGTACCCCATGGAATTCTGAGATGTTTCCTCCTACTTTCTCTCCTAAATGGTTCAATCTTCTTGGTGTGTTGGATATGAGTTCCGCAGGCTTTACTAGGTACCCCACAGAGATGGAACAATTTGTTCGTTTGAAGTACTTGTCACTTTGCATATACTCCTTGAACTCCGAAACTTATCTTCCGCAGTCAATATCCAACCTCTTGAATTTGGAAACCCTTATTGTTTGTACGCTTACTTTACTCCCGTGTGCTGTACAGTTGATGAATCTCTCTTTAACTAGACAAGAGTTGCATAAGTTTCTTGGCAAAAGTTCATCCGTTACTCTACCTCATTGTGTTAGAAATATGGTAAAGTTGAGGCATATTCGTCTAACTGGTCATGGGATTCACAGAATTGAAAGGCAAGATTACCTTCACTTCTTGTTGGATAACCTACAAACTCTTTCGTGGGTAAATCCGACGTCTTGCCAGGCTTTCTTGGCGGGGACCCCAAATTTAAGAAAACTGGGATTTCGGGGACCACTGATATCTGGGGAATGCTTGTCTTTTCCTCATTTAGACAATCTAAGCAACCTCCAAGAGTTGAAGTTGTTTAACACAGGCTCGAAAGAAATTGTCTGGTTGTCATATAACCTCGGGAGAGTTAAGTTCCCACCCAATCTTAAGAAGCTAACTCTGAAGGAAACATATCTAAAGTGGGAGGAAATGTCAACCCTTGGCAATTTACTACCCAACCTTGAGAGCCTCAAACTATTAGCTCATGCCTGCACAGGAGAACATTGGGAAACAAGTGATGGGGATTTCCCGCAACTCAAATTCTTGAAATTGGAATCCTTGGGAATTTTGCGGTGGGAATTCTCCAGTAGTCACTTTCCAAGGCTGCAACGATTAGAGGTCAGTCACTGCTATTGGCTCGAGAAAATCCAATCCGAAATTGGGGATATACCAACACTACAGATGATGACGGTACAATGGTGCAACCTTTCTCTTGCCGATTCTGCCAGAAAAATTAAGGAAGAGCAAGAGAGCATCGGAGACAAATGGTTGCGGTTTACTGAATCCAACAACATTGCTACGCCGGAAATGTTAGAAGTACGTGCATTAGTCAATCAGATCATGCTTTCTTGTATACATCCTTTATTTTGCCTTTGTCCATGTTTTTTAATTTTTAATTTTTCAGTTTTCTTCGTTACCTGTTTTTCTTTTCTTTATAATTGGCTTTAATATAGCAGAAAGATCGTGAGTAGATACTGGTATGAAAGTTATATTGAGAGATTCATAGTTTTGGATCACATCAATGAAACTCTTTCATTGTCCTTTTCCTTCACTAGCAAATGAGGACCCGCATATGAAAATCTTTTTGTCCTTTCATTTCAGTCTTTTGGATACTCAGATCATGCTTTCTTGTATACATCCTTTATTTTGCCTTTGTCCATGTTTTTTAATTTTTAAGTTTTCAGTTTTCTTCGTTACCTGTTTTTCTTTTCTTTATAATTGGCTTTAATATAGCAGAAAGATCGTGAGTAGATACTGGTATGAAAGTTGTATTGAGAGATTCATAGTTTTGGATACTCACATCAATGAAACTCTTTCATTGTCCTTTTCCTTCACTAGCAAATGAGGACCCGCATATGAAAATCCTTTTGTCCTTTCATTTCAGTCTTTTCTAAATATGTGGAAAAATTTCATTTATGAGGTTGAGGAAATGATATATTTCAATAAACGACTTTAATTAGGGAACTGATGGCGGAAACCCAAATGTGATACCCGTAACAGGAAAGATCTGATAATTGCCAGACAGAAAGATTCGAACAAACAAAGTGAGCCATGTTGATGCTTCCCATAGAACTGGGATACCCAATATTGTCTTCTTAAATGTTAATTTTTCCAAGCCATGGTTCCCTGCTTCCTAATAATTTTCTAGGAACTGATTTCCAAGCGTGATATCCTATATCCTCAAAGGAAACCTAGGCCAAAGAGTGAACTGGTCCACCTCAAACAAAATGTTTCGTGATAAACCACAATTACATTACGAGTGATCTTCATGAGAAACCATTTACTTGGCAGGATGGAAAATCTATAGATAGTTGTCTCCACTTTCTAAAGCTATGTCACGCTTTTTTTCCGTCCCCAAAATGCTTCCATGTGCCACTGGTTTGTATTTCTATTTCACAGATGCTTCAATTTGTTTTCCATTTTTTCTATTCCATCTCCATTTTACTGCCAATTTGATTCATAAACCTTTCAAACTCCTATTTATGTATGATTTTTGTTCACAGCACATCCATTGGGTGTTTTTGTTATGCAGTACATTGGGAGCTAAATCTTATGTACTGCATTATTACTTCACAGGGACAGGGACATGTAGCAAGTAATGGAGGGCGGATAAGTCCTTTGAGCACTTTGTCTTCGTTACAGCAATGGGAACAATATATGAGCAATGGGAACAATATATGAAGGGCCAAAGCTGAACTGAGCAGACACTACTAATATTTATCAGGTACTTTGATTATGTGAAGCAGCGTAATTTGCAATATATCTGATAAGACACTCCCTTGTCTCATTTTTTATTTCTTCAAGAAATCTTTTCTTATTTCTCCTAATGTCATGCATAAGCGATGTTCAATTAGAATTTGCCTAGCCTATGCGTTTATTTGACTATGATACAAACCTAATCTTTAACGATGTTCAATTACATTTTGCTTTTCAAAATGCTATCTTCATTCCCTAGCCGATGTAAACATGAAGACTTGCCATTTCACCACTTTAGGGAGGTGGTAACATAACTACATAAAAAAAAACTCATGTATTTCACTTTATGATCAAGTTTTGGGAGATGAGCTAGTGCAAGATGTAATGAGATTTTAAGGATAAGCTAAAGTTACGGAAGTTATTAGTTGGTTCACTGTGGTTGCCCCATGTGTTTTACTCTACTCATTACTAAAGAAGTCTTTCTAGTTTTAAACTCCATTTGGCTACTGGATAGATGAGACACACATTTACTACATTACATGTAAGACATAGACTAATGAATCAATGGATATAATCTTGACAGTCGACTCAAGACATTGCCTTCTTATTTATTAACTGTTGAAGCATCCAACTCAAAACCAATTGGCAATGAGTGGAGAGGCTGCCCAAGCTCATATACTAGCTTTGGAAGTTATAATTAACCAATGTGGGACAAACTATAATACTCTCCCGCATGTGTGACCCCTGACCCGCACGTGGAGAGGTAAACAACCGATCCACAACATTGGGATCATAACGAAACATGGTGCACTTATGCCACAAACAACGGAGCAATAACCAAGAGAGTTTTGTCCAAAATCCTCCGAAAGCCTAGCTCTGATACCATGTTAAAGCATCCAATTCAAAACCAATTGGCAATGAGTGGAGAGGCCGCCCAGGCTCATATACTAGCTTTGGAAGTTATAATTAACCAATGTGGGACAAACTCTAATATTAACTTTCAGCAAGACACATTGGAACTAGTTTGTTTCTTCGTTCTTTCCTGTTGGAGAGATCTCAAATTTGGATAAATTTCATGTCATTATTTTCCGCTTGTTTTTTTAGCCTGCTATATCATATCGAGCAAAGCTGGTTTGTACAAATACCATATTACTGATGGAAGTGGGTATAAATGGAGGAAAATAAATGGTTGCTTCAAGGAATGTCAAATACGTTGTCCATAAAGACAACATCCCCATTTGTGAGAATTTGGTATGCACGGGGTTAAAAGCGAAGACATCTCCAAGATGCAGTGAAGGCCCGTCTTAAGGACTGTTGTCTAACTGCATTATGCACTAACGAAGACAGACTAGAATGCTAGATTCTGTGAATCCGCCAAGTAAGAGAATAATCTAATGGAGAGAAAGCTAGAGTGCAAGAACAAGTACTAATGTTCTGACTGCTTCTCAAATAGGTGAAACCCCTAGCCTTTTATATAGGCATAGATTGGTGAAAGTTGTCTAACAGTTGCATTAGTTCGTTTGAATTGATCATACATACACTTTTGCCAGTGGTCATGTCTATTCCTTTAAACCCCTTGTTCCAATAGTAATGTCTATTCTTTTAAATCAATCAGACACCTTATAGTTAAAATCCGCCCGCCAATGATAGTAACAATTAACAGTCATTTGCAAAACAGATGAAATATGAAATTATATGTGAATTATTGGTCACTTTTCCTCCTTCTCTAATACTCATTTTGTAAATTTGCTTTTCAGTTTTTCTGATTGTTACGGTATATATCATTTCATAATGTCAACTTTAGATTTTTTATTGTAGTTCTGAACGATACCAATGTCATGTTTATGTGACGACAGCATCAGAAGGCCGTGTTTGGATCATGGTTGTAATGTTTATGAGGAAAACGTAAATGGTTGAGAAAACCTTCTCCTGATATTTTATCTCCGCATCATTCTCTTTTGCCATTTCTGCTATCCAACTTGGATTTAACGTATATCCGAGCTTGAGCTTGTGTACTACTTGAAAACCCTATTCCCACTTGTGTGCATAGATCTTTAAAGGGGAGAAGGCTGGTAAAGCTTCTATAATGTCCTACTGTTGTATGCTTTCCAGTGACACCGCAAAGCCAGAGACGGACTTAGTGGTGGGCTATAGGTGTCAGGATCCATAATTTTATTTTCTACATATAAAACTTAACAAGTCAGCCTCCCCACAACTAGACACTACACACACACACACACATGTTCTTTTGTCATTTGAGATCACAACTCAAATCTAAGTTCTAGGACACAACTCTCTCTCTCTCTCTCTCTCCTTTTTATGAATATGTTTGTTTTTTTATTTGCATTGATATGCAGATATGGGACGGGTATTCACAATTTTCAAAAGAAAAATTGCAAATTGTTCAACTTCAGAAGCCGTTACTGTCCCCTCTCCTTATGAAATCATGGTTCTGTACTTGGACACTGCCAATTTAAAAACTTCACTTAATACCTTAAGTTTTAGAATCAAGATTCGTGCATGTTAGGGAAAAAATTACTTTATTCCTCATTACTTTGACAATGCAGTGCCTCTCTACGAACCAGACACGACACGACACGTACACGTGATTTTTCAAAAAACTAGGACTCGTACACGATGGTGATATAAATATAAAAATAAATAAATATTGTTATACATACAAAAAAATTGTTTTTTTTCTTTCTTCAAATTAGAAAATATTTCATGTAGAAGCCCATCAAAGTGCAGGAAATGCTGGCAGAAGGGTTGCCAAGTATTATAGGTTTCTTGAAATTAATGACTTCAAATGGAGAGAAGGACTATTGTTTCTGCTTTGATTGGGAGAGGTCCTAGCTGCGGGTTTCCTTTTTTCTTTGGGGTGATTCGAGTGGATTGGTCAGTTACTTTTTGCGTCTTTTCAGCTATATATGAAAGTGATTTTATGGGTGCATTGAAGATAGAAGCAGCTTCATGATAAATGTTGGTAAAAATGAAAAAAACAATCCATGCATTTTTATTTTTTATGGTCCTAAATGTGGGATTCTGCGTCATTTTCATTTTCTTATGATTTATGGAACACACCGGGCACAAAGCATTTTCAAAACCATTGTGATACATTGATACTGCTATACTAAGAATTTGCAATTGCCATTGATACAGGAATGGAGGTCGGAGCACCGCATGCCACCCAAAACATGTAGAGTTTACCGGAGAGAAATGAAACTGAAAATCTTGCGAGGTCTTTTTATACCACTGATCTAATTAATGTTAGCTACTCCTCCATTATTGTTTTTCTATTTTCTCAATAGAAATGAAACTGAAAAATCTTGCATCGATAGATATTGTTTTTCGTTTTTAGGACTGAAGCACTGCAAGTCTGCAACGGGTATATACCACTCCAAACATGTATATAGTTTACCGAGAGAGAAATGAAACTGAAAATCTTGCGATATCTTTTTATACTACTGATCTAATGTTAGCTACTCTTTCATTATTGTTTTTCTATTTTTTATGTACAAATCAAACTAAAAATCTTGCATGGATTGATATTGTGTATCGTTTTAGGATTGTGCTATGCACATGGATTTTTTTTTTTTTTATCAGAATGTACATGGATAGTTGATAGGTGGCTTATGTATGTTATTGTTGTTGTGCATATGATATGTATGGATTATTTTACGGTCAAATGTTGGAATGTCATTGGTTTATTTACGATAAAATTTTATTTGGTGGAGTGCTCTAGTCATGGGCAATTTCCTAGTATTCAACATAGGATAATTCAGAAAGCCTCATTGCATTTTTTGGGGAGGACATCTAGGAACATTACAACATGCACAACATACCAATGTGACATTGTCTTATTGCTAGTTGAAAACTAGCCAATGAAACTCACAGGCATGTTAAGCAAAATGTTGTTCATGCTGTTTTGTTGATAGACTCTTTTTTATTTTTTGGACAAATGAACACTGGAAAAGAAAAAAAAAGAGCGAGATTGAGATTCAAACTCAAATCATGCACGCTGGCAGCATTTAATTAAGTTACAGATTAGCGACTGGTTTCAGGAGCTAAAATGGATTGATTTTCTGGGTTGTTTCGGAGCTGGAACGGGCTGGTTTTTGATGGGTGAAATGAACTGTTTTTTGGTGGTGATCAGTAGGGTAAAAATGGGGTTTGGATGATGATTTTTTTTTTTTGTTGTCATTTGTCATTGATAATCTATTAGATAAGGGGAGGGGTGAGTGTGACTCGATCCCGGGATGCAGTGTGTGGCATCCAAGAGCTCTACCGCATGAGCTAGCCACCACTTGCTCGGATGACGATTGAAAAGGTGTTTAGTGTCCCGGTTTGGTTTCCGACCCCCACAAGGCCACAACTGTTGCCACGTTGCACACACTAACTCCTCTACTGAATTCATTTAAACTCTGTTAGAACACTTCCTCTCCGTTGAAACCAAAGTCCCCTTTTTAGGCCGAAGTCTCCTGTTCACTCCAAAGTCCAAAAACACGAGTTTTCCAGGGAAACTTTTTTGCCCTTTTCACTCTAAAGTCCATACAAGAGTTCTGGGCTAAAACTAATTCCATTCAACAAAGCAAAATGGTATTTGGAGTGAAAATGGAATTGGTTTTAGCCCAGAACACGTGTTTAGAATTTTGGAGTGAAAAAGGGTTTTTATTTATTTAATAGGAAGAAGTTGCCCAGAACTCTTGTTTGGATTTTAGAGTGAAAATGGCATTTTTTTTTTCCCGAGAAAAGTCGTGTTTTTGGACTTTGGAGTGAAAATGAGACTTTTGGCTGAAAAGGGGGACTCTTTGGTTTTTACGGAAGGGAAGTGTTCTGACAGACTTCAAGTGAATTTGGTAGGCGAGTTAGTGTGCAACGAGACAGCACTTGGGGGTCGGGGGGCGGACACCAAACAGGGACAACGGATCCGAAGTATACAATAGAACCCACTCGTAAAACACAAAAGGGTAAAACAGAACAACGAATACTCCTAAAACGCAAAACTTTTTTTCCCATTAAACAAACCAATCAAAACCAAACAAGCCACTAAAAACCGAAATTTTGCTTAGGAAAATGCTAACGGGGTGCAATGTTGCGCCTGTTAAAGGTATAAAAAGGTACACTTGTGGGTCACACTTGTACTTGTAAAGTACATTTTTAAATGTACTTTATAGTACAAATGAGACCCAATAAATATACTTTTTTGTACCCTCCATTACGCCTTTACCGTTAGCTAGACGATAAATATACTTTTTTTAAGTTGTTTCCAGATATGACCGTTAATCAACAACGGCTTTTCTCGGAGCTTCGGCTCTTCCAATTACGTGTACGCACACGATGCGAATCCAATCGTCATTTCTTAACCACCAAATCGTACTCTCTCTCTCTCTCTCTCTCTCTCTCTCTCTCTCCCCTATCCCACAAAAATTACACAACTGCCACTCTCCACTCTCTACTCTCTCTCATCCATGGCCGCTCTGCAAACCCACCAGAATTACCTACAATTCTGCCACAATTGTACTTCCACTCCCAAACTTCTCTACCATAAAAACCCTAATTCGATCATCTTTTCAAGAAATTCGTCATTTTGGGAGAAAATCAGGGTTTCAAGTAGCTCAAGAATAAGAAGAGGCAGAGATGGATTGTGCCCTATCTGCTGCCAAAGCAAGATGAATGCCGAAGTGGAGAATGCTTCGGTTCAGATTCAGGAGAACAGCGAGAGCGAACGGCCTCCGTTTGACATCAATCTCGCTGTTATTCTTGCCGGTTTCGCTTTCGAAGCCTATACAACACCACCAGTAAGTTGATTTATGAATGAATTGATTTTATCTGGATAAGTTAGGGTGTCCGGGCCAGCTTGCGCACCTCACAAATCCCGGGACTGATCCCACCATCCACTAGCACTAGCGGTGTGTCCAATTAAAGCTGGAACAAAGTCATGTATACACAACCCCATAAGTGTTGATAGTACTTGGGAGCTTTCAAACCTAAGACTTAGCAAACATATATCCCAAACCTTGCTTGAACACCAGGCCAACTCCTTGGTTTTACTAAATGGTTTTAGTAAATGAAATTGATTGTTAGTAGTTTTTTTTTTTTTTTTCCGGTAGTTCCTTCTATTTCAGTTCGTTGAAAAATTGGGGAAGAAGTGGAACACTTCATTTTTGTTTCAAACAACAGTTTACTACTTTGCCAGTCCGCGCGACGGTCTATCATGTTCCAAATTTCGAGTGCAATTTCGTTCACCCTCCTTAGTGGGTGTGAATAGGGTGATTCTATTTGTAACCCACAATTTATTCCATACAACCCACAAAAAACTCCTCAATTTTCGTTACGGTGGAAAGACTGAAATGCCCCTAAAAAATCCCTCCTTCTTCTTCCCCGTTCCTCCCCATTCCCCCCTTTATCCCCTTGTCAGCCATGGCCGCCACCCATCGCCACCAGCCATACCCCACTTCCTTCCACCTCCTTCATTCAACCCGCCATCGCCACTTCCTTCTTTTTCCTCACTGTTCCCTTGTAAATCAAAGGAATAGGAAAGGAATCCATTTGAATACTAAAAACTTGACTGGAAAAAATGACCCAGAATTTCGACATTCACACCCTGAAAACCGACTATATTTTCGACATTCACACACCGAAATATGTGCACATATTTGACATCTGGATACCGAAATAGATACTTTGAAAAATTCATTTTTTGATAGCATACGTTTCGACAAGCTATTGTTGAAATGCATTATGATTTCCGATAAACTAATGTCGAATTTCATACATTATTTCGATGTTTGGATACCGAAGTAGATACTTAGAAATTTTTTTAATTTGACAACATAAGTTTCAACAAACTAATGTCGAAATACATCATTTTTTGCGGCTTTAGCTTGTCGAAAAATATGATGTATTTCGACATTTACATACCGAAATAGATATATAGAGCAGAAATCTATACTAGCTTTCACAGTTTGCTTGGATGGCGGTGGTGTCGAACGGCGCTGCAACTTTGGTGATCAGCGGCGGGTGGTGGTGGCGGCGACCGGTGGTGGCAACGGGTGGTAGCACTGGCTGGTGGTGGCAATGGGTGGTAGAGAAGATTTAGGGTTTTTTAAGACATTTACATACCGAAATAGATATATAGAGCATAAATCTATACTAGCTTTCACAGTTTGCTTGGATGGCGGTGGTGTCGAACGGCGCTGCAACTTTGGTGATCAGCGGCGGGTGGTGGTGGCGGCGACGGATGGTGGCGACGGGTGGTAGCACTGGCTGGTGGTGGCAATGGGTGGTAGAGAAGATTTAGGGTTTTTTTAAGATGAAGGGTATTGTGGGAAGTTTAGGTGAATTTAGTGGGTTGTATGGAGTAGATAGTGGGTTGCATGGGGAAAATAGTGAAAATGGGTTGTATGGAGTAAATAGTGGGTTGCTAATAGAATCACCTGTGTGAATATTACCCTCCCTACTATTGGTTGAAATAGTGTGGGTCTCATCAAAAAGTGTCATCCCACCATAATGCGATGTCATCCTTACCAATACCAAAAAGTGTATTGCAAGGGTGGGCCGTACACGATTTCAACTAATAGGTTAATGTTCACCTTGTTTTAAGAAGGGTGAACAAAATTGCACTCCCAAATTTCTTCTTGAATTATGCCCTACCCATGTTCCACATTTCTACTTGAATTATAGTAGTTGAATAAGTTAATAGAAAAGTCCCAGACATAGTAGCAGGGGCTGGATTCACCGGCACGAGTAGCCAGAGATGTATAAGTCATCACAGTTGCAAGTCCAGATTAAGTAATTTAGCCATTGATTCTGCAAAATCGGACGATTGATGTCCATCGTTAGGAATTAGGCTTACAGGCAACCAGTAACTAAGAGAGCGAGCGAAGATGAATGTCAGGTAATAACCAAGGATCCGCTGAAGTCAGATGAATGGTCAACCCGGAGAATGGGAGAGACGGATGGATAGACAATATCTCTAGGGACTACAAATGGGTTTTATGGTAGGTGGAGGGTTCAAAGACATTGAAGTCAAATCATACTAAATGTAACCTATGTGGCTATTCCAGTCGGTAATAAGTGTTTCACAGGAAATTGTAGAACCATAGGAACAGAAAGCGAGAAAATTATTAGCTTCTCAGCAAAAATTAGTTGAAAAGCTTGTAGATTTAAACCGTTAATGTGCCATCAAGAGATCACACCTTTATTTATGTAATTATGACGTGCTTTGGTTTCATTCTGGTGCAGGAAAACGTAGGAAGGTGTGAGGTAGATGCAGCGAATTGCAAGACAGTGTTCCTTTCAGAGTACGCTGTCATTTTCGTGAGTTAAAAGTTTACGTTTCCCATAAAAGATGATATGATATTGTTGTTGTTGTTGTATAAAAGATGATATGATACTTGTGAAAAAATAGTTTTCCACATCGAACATGCCGGTATTATTTGGTTAAAAGGGCTTCTATCAGCAATATTTGGAAGTCAGTGATAATAAAAAAAAGCAATAGTTGGAAGACGGTTTCCTGTGAATTAAGCTACACATGTTTGAATGAAATGTCTTTGCTAAAACAACACCAATTTTGGTTCGGCTGGCATACATTTATTAAGTGAATGCAGTCAAGATATAGAGTTCTCATTTTGCCCTCAGATTTAGTAGGATACACTAGAAGTCTACCACAATTTCTGAGCTGTCATGTCTAACTACGTGGAGAGAGTGCAAGGCAAATTTATTTGAGATTCGGTTTGAAGATAAAACAATATTATGCTGCCATAGTTGTGGAGAAAATTGGTACACCATTCAAGCATTCAGAAAATAGCATTACACCAGTGAGTCACTGCATTAAATGTACATTTCCACGAATTGAGTAATTTTAGCACATGAATTACTTGGTTTATATCATCCAGCATGTGGAAGCAACAAATCTGTAGTGTTGATGAACTAAGTTTTTTCTTAAACTGTATACCTTCTGAAAAGCAGTTTATCTCGGGACTCTTCAGGCCTGCCAATTGATACCTTCTGAAAAGCAGTTTATCTCGGGACTCTTCAGGCCTGCCAATTGAGTTAGGCCGAAGGTTGCTCATTCTCAGCATGGAGTATAACTTATTTAGGTGACATCTGAGCTCAGCCCAACTATATCTCTGTCACGCCCTCAATTTTCAATATAATCAAAATACATTTCTCAAATAACATAACCCAATGGTTCCATCCATAACTTTCAGAAATGTTCCTCACAAGGGTCCAACATCATAATAGACAACCAATCTAGGTCGGGTACCCGTACCTCATATAAATTTATGAATAAAAGAGGAAAATTATTACTTTCTTCCAATTATCAAAGAAAGGAATAGGTAGTGGTACAAGTTTATTTAAAACAAGAAAAATGTTGTTATACAATGATTAAATGACTCTTGACATATACTTTCAACCAATGCGGTGCACTCCAATCAAGCCAACATATACTCCTAGCGTTGCGCCTGAAAATAATAGGGTGAACTCACTAGCCAAGTAGGAAACTCTTCTACTATCGCTAAATGCAAATGGAATGATATGTGCATGAAAGGAATAACCAAATAATGGGAATGGGTTCAATAAGGTAACCATCATGGGATCAATATAAATCAAGTGTCGTGCATTTATGGGTCCATTTCGTAAATGAGAAAGCTCTATTTTATCGTGTCTGTGTCCATTAAACATTTTTCTGTCACCAAACCCTTCAGTTGAATCCATAGTGTCAACTAGCATTACATTCATGACTTCAACAACAAGAAGTTCCTTCCTATCACTCTTTAACAAATAATCCTTTCTTCATTTCTTGTTTCAATGACGTTCCTTCATATTCTCACAAGGATACTCGGGAACTTTGGGGCCCGTATCCCTCTGCCAAAATTCACAGGTGTTAATACCTTTGACAACATGTATCGATTGGCGGTATTATAAACCGAGTTTCACGGGCCTCATCCACCCATGCCCAGTAATGCTGGTAATCGAGTTTCACGGGCCTCGTCCACCCAGGCCCAGCTATGCTGGTAACCGAGTTTCACTGGTCTCGTCCGCCCATGCCCAACTATGTGTGAAGTATAATTTAGGGATTTAGTTAATTGTATAATTTAGGGATTTAGTTAATTGTTAGGATTTCAGTTAAATTATTAGGGTTAAATTGTTAGGGTTTCAATTAATTGTTATTTATCTTTTATGTTCGGGGTAGTTTAGTCCTTTTTATGTTATTAGGGTTTTGTTAGGGTTATTAGGGTTAGCCTATATAACCCTTTCATTAGCCTTGTAATCTCTCAAAAGTTTTCTAATGCAATACCATTGTTACTTTGTTTCTCTTCTCTCGTTTGCAATGTCACATAGTATCAGAGCTGGAATAGGTTAATCTAACCTCTGTTTTCGCATCCCTCTCTTTCTCTCTGTCTCTCTCACACACACACATAACCAGATAGCATCTCTCTTTGTCTCTCCATTCGAAACCCTAAGTAGTAGTACAGATCACATATATCTGTCTCTCCAGATCGCATATCTCTGTTTCTCCCCAGATTGCATCTCTCTCTCTCTCCCTCGTATGTCTTCTCTGAAATCTGCCTTGGAAATCAGTTTTTTGTACTCTGGTGTAGTTCTCTAAAATCTACAGCCGAAATATGTTCGGCATCGGTTCTTCCTCCAATTTGCATATGTTCAACATCAGTTCTTCTTCTTATTCTCATGTTCTAGTTTCGCACCACTCAGCACCTTCGCAGTAGTTGATTTGCAGCAGTTTATTCACATTAGTTGATTCGTAGTAGTTGATTTGCAGCAGTTGATTTGAAGTAGTTGATTTGCAGCAGTTGATTCATAGTAGTTGATTTGCAGCAGTTGATTCGCAGTAGTTGATTTGTAGTTATTATCTCCTGGGGAAATTCACGATGTTCTCGGGCTTCGCGTCATGAGTTTGGGGGGGGGGGGGAGGTGTGAAATATAATTTAGGGTTTTAGTCAATTGTTAGGGTTTCAATTAAATTATTAGGGTTAATTGTTAGGGTTCTTTTATGTTCGTGGTAGTTTAGTCCTTTTTATGTTATTAGGGTTTTGCTAGGGTTATTTGGGTCTATTAGGGTTAGCCTATATAACCATTTCATTAGTCTTGTAATCTCTCAAAAGCTTTCTAATGCAATAATATTGATACTTTGTTTATCTTTTCTCTTCTGCAATGTCACACTATGCTGGTAACCGTGTTTCACAGGCCTCGTCCACCCATGTCTAGCTATGCTGGTAATAATAAAACAACGTTATCAAACGTACTTCGTTCTTTCCAAAACTACAAGTATATCATTTTATCACAAAATATCTCCAAGGGTTACTCTCATATTCATCTTTAACGTGTTATGACCTGTCTTTAGTCGAATAACTATGTGTACCTTCTCTTTTTTCACAAGTACGAAAATGTGGCCCACATAGGGTCTACGATAGCCACTTATTTCCACCTTCAAGTGGTGCTTACATGTAGTTTAGTCCTTTTTATGTTATTAGGGTTTTGCTAGGGTTATTTGGGTCTATTAGGGTTAGCCTATATAACCATTTCATTAGTCTTGTAATCTCTCAAAAGCTTTCTAATGCAATAATATTGATACTTTGTTTATCTTTTCTCTTCTGCAATGTCACACTATGCTGGTAACCGTGTTTCACAGGCCTCGTCCACCCATGTCTAGCTATGCTGGTAATAATAAAACAACGTTATCAAACGTACTTCGTTCTTTCCAAAACTACAAGTATATCATTTTATCACAAAATATCTCCAAGGGTTACTCTCATATTCATCTTTAACGTGTTATGACCTGTCTTTAGTTGAATAACTATGTGTACCTTCTCTTTTTTCACAAGTACGAAAATGTGGCCCACATAGGGTCTACGATAGCCACTTATTTCCACCTTCAAGTGGTGCTTACATGCATTACTCCATCTCACCCATTGTCAACTAAACGATTTAGAAATTTAGTGCATGTCGTCCACTAGTCATTGATACGAGCTTATGAATTTACCGAACACATGTTAAAGGTTTCTCTATACATTCAAGGTTATGTTTTGAATTCATCGACACGCTCTTTTACTCACGCCCGTTTCCATCATGTATTTAACGTATATTTCACGAAATCCAACTTGTGTGCAGGGGTTTTAAATAGGATTACACATATATGATGTAAATTGGTCAAACAAGTACCACGAAAGGAATCTGTTCAAAAAAAAGTACCACGAAAGGAACCTGATCGAGAGACAAACAAGAGGGACAAAACTGTAATTCGCGCGTCCGAACGGGAAATCTAGGGGAGGCAGACTCTGAGCAGTTTTGTGCTGATTTTCGGAAAATGTCACCCAAACTCCACAATGAGGTCAAAACTCAGATTTTTGTGTTAACCATGAACTAAATACATAACGAGAGTGTTAAACTTCAGCCAATCAAGGAATCAAACAACTACTATCAAGGGATTTCATAAATCTCAAACCAAAACCCTAGAACAATGTGGGTTTCATCAAAATCAAGAAAGAACACGATTCAGCTATGAATTTATGCAACAAATCAACCATTTGAAGCTATCAATAATAGAAAAGAGATCCCTACCTCATGAATCAAGCTTCAATTGAGCTCCAACTTCAAAACCCAACAAACCCTAGCTCTCCAACCCAAGCTCCAACCGAAATACCACCTCCCGGAGTGAATGCAACGAAACCCAATCTCCAAATTTCGTAGAAGTAATAGATCTATAGTAGGTTGAGGTGAAATTTGAGTGAAAGTTGAAGATTTGAGAGGGGAGTGGAGAGAAAGAGGGCCGGTTCTTGATAGGTGAGGGGGAAATGAATTTTCTCTCTCCTCTCTCCCTTATATACACACAAACACATGAATCACACCACACCCCCTTGAATTTCCAAGGTGCTACTTTCAAATCCATATTTTTCATTTCTCTCACATTAACCCACAATCTAACTTTTAAAACAATTCCACACTGTCCCTTAACTTTATTTTCAAAAAATCTTTTGAAATTTTGGGTCCTTACAATCTCACATCTCGTAGTCAAAAGCTTGGCCCATATATTCAACACAATAGCCTTAGGGTGAGCTGGGCTAGCCCATTTTCATGATGTGATTTTTTTTTTCTTTTTATTCGCAGTAAAAAAAATACTTGAGAACTTGTTGAGAAATACCAAAGGTTTAAAAAGTCCAAACTCAAAAAATACTAGAGAACTTGTTGAGAAATCACCATCTACGAAGGACATCTGGGTACTGTACTTTTATTGGTGGTAATCTAGTTACATGGAAAAGCAAGAAACAAACCGTTGTTGCTAGATCCAGTGCAGAAGCAGTGTATCGAGCCATGGCTCAGACAACATGTGAGATTGTTTGGTTGCGAGCTTTATTGTATATTGCTGCCTGATTATCACAATACATAGGAATGATGCATTATTTCATGAGAGAACCAAACAATTTGAAGTAGATTGTCACATTGTTTGAGAAAAGATAAGGTGGTGGTGTGTTGGCTACTCCCTTTGTGTCTACAGGAGCTTAGTTTGCTGATATCTTTACCAAACCGTTGTTTAAACTACGTTTAGAGTTATTATGTACCAAGCTGGGATTTTTGTTATATTTATTCTCCAGCTTGAGGGGGAGTGTTAGAAAGGAGTTTAGTCTTTGTCCCATGTCCCACTTTGGTTAGTTGAGTCTTGTAATAAGAAACTTCATAATATAAACATAGTTGTCTTGTGTTAGCGTTAATTAACACCCTAGACACTTTTTCCATCTCTAACAACAGTTGCCATTTCTGATGTCACATCTGCAGGTCATTTTTACGTGAGATCTACGACGGTCAGTTGTTCATAAGCCTAAAGCAAGGTCTTAATTTACCTGCCATGGATCCATGGGTAGGTAATCTTTCCCAAATAGTCAAATTGCCGGATTTTAATATGTACAGTATTTTAATAGAAATCCCTATTTCGACGACAAAAATTCAAAACCATCCAATTTAAGTTTATATACTTGTTTAGTGTTTCAAATATGCATTGGGTTTCAGGGAACAAGTGATCCATATGTGGTCTTGCATTTGGATAGTCAGGTTGTCAAAAGCAAGGTTAAATGGGGGTAAGTTGTTGGTATTTTCTGTTGGAAATAAATTGTGTGTATATAGTAGTACATGTATTATAATTAGGCAAGTCAGTCAATTAGGTAGGTAGAATCAATTAGGGATTGTAATTTCCTCTTTCCGCATTATTTAGTTTCGTTATTTATCTTGTACATGGTCTATAAATTACCTCATTGTGAGAAGAATAAATCATATCGTTCGAATAATTCGACATGGTATCAGAGCAGGTTCCAGGAACCTGATCTTCTCTTTCTCGTTACCTTTTTTTTCCCTCTCTCTCGTTGATTAGTCAATTAGCCGACCAGTCACTCTCGTCGATCGATCATCATCATCAATCAAACCTCATCAAACCTTAGATCGATCAACCTGTGACTGTTACCTAATTCAAAACCCTAAATCAACTTCTAATCTAGTTCGAAAGCACTCGTAATCGCATACCCAAGATCGCAATCCTATTTTCTGAGTTCGTACTATCGAAATATAGATCGAACTTGCCTGGTCGACGTTCGAAGTCTCTCTCTGGCTCTCAATTGATCTCCTCTGGCACTCAGTTTGCTTGTTACAGGTGTTCTTCAGGCACCAAATCCACTGGGTGTTCGCGAAATCAACTGGGTTGACTTTGAAATCCACTGGGTATTCTCTGATAGCACTCGAAATCCACTGGATCTTCTCTGGGCACACTTGGTTTGTACTTTGAAGATTATAAGGTACTTCGATCACCAATTACTTATTTTCAGCACCTTCTGAACGTTTGGGGCATAGTTGTGGGTGATTGAAACCCCTGTTGGGTTCTCTGGAGCTTATTGAATTTCTGCCTTTTTGGTCTGGTTTGGGTTCTCTTTTTTTGGTATTTCTGTATTTGACCGCTATTAGCATCAGTCATGGCTGATAACACTGATAAAAATGAGAAAAAGGACAAGGAAACCAGTACCTCAATCCCTAAGGATGCTGTTAGGGATTATCGTCGTTCTCTCACCACAATTAAATTAAATGGATCCAACTATCTGCCATGGTCTCATGCTGTGACTGTCTTTCTGTGAGCTAGCGGAGAGACTTCCTATATTACTGATGGTCCATCCACTGATCCCACTTGGACCCAAAATGATGCTCATATTATGACGTTATTATGGAATAGTCTTGAACCTGATATTTTTAATAATGTTGCTTGTCAAGAGACGTCCAAAGCTGTTTGGGACACTCTACGAGAGGTATATTCATCAGATCAGAACACTTCTCGTATTTTTCAAATTTATCAGCAAATTTTCTCTTTTGAACAAGGAAGTCGTTCACTTGATGACTATTTCTCCACATTAAAAGGGATGTGGGATGAGTTAAATGTTTACCAACCTTTAACAACAGAGTTAGCCATTCAGCAGAGGTACAGGGATGAGTTTCGAGTTACAAAATTTTTGTCCGGCCTAAATTCTGAACTTGCTCCTCTAAGTTCTCAGATTTTATCTAGCAAGGAAATTCCTACTATTGGCGAGGCTTTTTCTCGTATTCGACGAGCTGCTACTCATTCGTCTGGGTTGGAGCGGTCGACTCCATTTGCTCTTGCTGCTCCCACTACGTATCCTAGTTCCTCTTCTGGGAATTTTGGCAATCACAATCCCCCCCACAGTCGTAGTAGTTCCTCCGAACGTGGTGGTCGTGGCACCAAGAAGTGTACTCATTGTGGTGCAACCAACCACGATGTTGAGTTTTGCTGGAAACTTCATGGTAAGCCGGCTTGGGCTAATCGGGCTACACTTGAGGGGGGGCAATCTGCTCTTACTCCTAATCAGATTACTATATCCAAGACCGAGTATGATTCTATGATTCAAAGGGCTAAGGCATCTTCTTTTTCTTCCACTGCGACCCATGTCGCCTCAGGTAATACTTGTCTTCACTCATCGTCTCGTACTAGCAGTACTCCTTGGATTCTCGATTCTGGTGCATCTGATCATATGACAGGTGATTTGTCTCTTTTGACTGATGTTGTTACCCATTCCGTTCCTTCTTATGTTACATATCATTCATCTGGTCTAATTTTTCAGTCTGTCTTATATTTGCCACAATTTCCTTTTAATCTTCTTTCCATTCATAAACTCTCTCATACTCACCAGTGTTCTATCCTCTTCTATCCTTCTCATTAATTTCAGGATCTAGAGACGCAGAGGATGATTGGTGGGGGGTATGAGAAGAATGGCCTGTATTATTTTCAGGAGGAGCAGCAACAACCATCCAATTCTGCTTTACATTCTACCATCACAACGTATCAGTGGCATTGTCGTCTTGGGCATCCATCTTCTGCCGGTCTTCGCAAACTAGTCCCTAGTTTACCTAATTTTTCACCTTTTAATTGTGACACTTGTGAACTCAGTAAACACCGTAGGGTTTGTTTTCCTTTACGCAACGAGTCACCGTGTTTAGAACCTTTTGCTTTAGTTCATTCTGATATTTGGGGACCTTCCCGCACTACGAGTTTATGTGGTGCTCGCTATTTTGTTACATTTATTGATGATTTTTCTCGTTTAACTTGGGTGTATCTCCTTAAAGATCGGTCTCAATTATTTTCTGTCTTTTCAAATTTTCATGCTGAGATTGTCAATCAGTTTAATGCTAAACTACATATTTTACGGACTGATAATGCCCCAGAATATCTTTCTAATCAATTTACACTTTTTAATGAAACTCATGGCATTATTCATCAAACTGCTTGTGTCACCACCCTCAACAAAATGGGGTTGCGGAACAGAAAAATGGGCCAGTTTTAGCTGTAGCTCGTGCTCTTATGCTTCACACGCACGTTCCAAAATATTTTTGGGGGTATGCTGTCCTTACAGCTAATTACCTAATAAATAGAACACCTTCTCGCGTTTTGAATGGCAAAATTCCTTATCAGGTTATGTTTCCTGACAAGGATCTTTATGTTCTTCCCCCAAAACTTTTTGGTTGTGTTTCGTTTGTTCATAATTTCTCTCATGGTCGTGATAAGATGGATCCTAGTTCTATCAAATGTATCTTTCTTGGTTACTCTCGAACACAAAAAAGATACAAGTGTTATAGTCCCTCGTTACGAAAGCACTTTGTAAGTGCTGACGTGACGTTTTTTGAAACCATCCCATATTATTCCCTTGAAGGTGGACAGGTACAACCACCCATGTTGGCTGATCTTGGTCAGCCCCCTTGTCTCCCTGAGCTTGCCTGTCACACCCCAAATTGGGATATGACCGGCCGTGAACAACGAGGTCAAAATGGAACACGCAGCCTCAAATTAAATAAGCCAACAAACACCAAAGACCATTCTTTATTATTAATTAAAATGGAACCAAATTTGTCTCAACATAAGCATGGGGAACACCATCCCATGAACCAAGAAATAAAAATTATTAACCAGTGATAAACAAATGCAATTTATCAAAAGGTTTAACATGTGCGGAAGCGAATAAATAAAATGATAAATGAATGCAACATCCTATGGAGGTTGACACAAAACTCCCCAAGATGCCGCCAACTCCAAATCATGTGTAGGGTAATTCCTCTCATGTATCTTCAACTGGCGAGAGGCATAGGCTATCACTCTACCATGCTGCATAAGCACACAACCCAAACCTTGATGACATGCATCACTATAAATAACAAAGTTACCACCTTCAGTTGGTAATGCAAGAATAGGTGCCGTAGTCAATCTCTGCTTAAGTTCCTGAAAACTATGGTCACAACTATCCGTCCACTCATACTTCACTCCCTTCCGAGTAAGATTGGTAAGTGGTAGGGCAATGCGAGAAAACCCTTCCACGAACCGCCTGTAATACCCAGCAAGACCCAAGAAACTACGCACCTCTGTCACTGATGTCGGACGTGGCCAATCAACAATAGCTTCCACCTTCTTACTATCGACAGACACTCCCTCTTTTCCAATCACATGCCCAAGGAAAGACACACTATCCAACCAAAACTCACATTTCTTAAACTTCGCATACAATCTCTGCTCTCTAAGAATCTGAAAGACTATCCTCAAATGCTCCTCATGTTCCTCTCTAGTCTTGGAATATATTAAAATATCATCAATGAACACCACAACAAAATGATCAAGTTGGGGTTTAAAGACCCTATTCATCATATCCATAAATGCTGCAGGCGCATTAGTTAGACCAAAAGGCATCACTAAAAACTCATAATGTCCATAACGTGTTCTAAAAGAAGTTTTTAGAATGTCTGTCTCCCTAACCTTCAACTGATGATAACCAGACCTCAAATCAATTTTTGAAAATACCTGAGCCCCTTGCAACTGATCAAACAAATCATCTATACGCGGTAACGGATACCTATTCTTAATTGTGACCTTATTCAACTCCCTATAATCAATACACAGTCGCATAGAACCATCCTTCTTTTTTACAAATAAGACAGGAGCTCCCCACGGTGACACACTCGGCCTAATAAATCCCTTATCAAGCAGTTCCTGCAACTGCACCTGTAACTCCCTCAACTCAGCTGGTGCCATTCTATAAGGAGCCTTTGAAATAGGCGCTGTACCAGGAACAAGATCTATCGTGAACTCGACCTCACGATCTGGAGGAAGACCAGGTAGGTCCTCTAGAAAGACATCAGGAAATTCCTTTACTATAGGAAGCTCCTCTAATTTCTGTACAAATTGTTCCTCACTCGCCACATAAGCTAGATAACCACTACACCCCTTCCTCAATAATCGACTTGCCTGTAGAGATGAAAGAAAACTAATCGATGACATATTCCGATCCCCTTGTAAACTAAACTCTAACTCCCCTGGCATAGAGAAAACCACCCTCTTCTGACTGCAATCGATGGTAGCATGGTATTTCGACAACCAATCCATCCCTAGGATAACATCAAAGTCACGCATCTCTAACGAAATAAGGTCTACTGGTAAAATTCTGCCACATATCTCTACACCACAAGACTTAGACATCTCATCCAATTTCACTGTTTTCCTTACAGGAGTAGTCACCACAACATATACATCTAATGCCTCAACAACAATAGGTAATTGGCGCAGATATCTAGGAGCAGCAAAAGAATGTGTAGAACCAGAATCAAACAAAACTCGAGCAGGTACATTCGAAATAGAGAGAGTACCTTGCACCACATATGGCGCATCCTTAGCCTGCTGCTGAGTCAAAGCATACACACGACCCTCAATCACATTTTTTTGCCCCTGACTCCCATTTCGAGCATGCTGCTTAAAATTCCCCTGATTATTTGACTGCCGCTGATTATACCCAACTCCACGAGCTGGCTGTCTCTGACCCTGAGGTGCCTGATTCCTTCCACCACCCTGAGATCTACACTGAGTAGATATATGACCAGGTTGCCCACAATAATAGCAAACTCGGAGTGAACCATCACAATGGTATTGTGCTGAATGAGGCTGACCACACTTATAACACGCCCTCAATGCCTGCTTCCCACCTCCATTATTCTGAGTAGATGTCTGCACTCTCTTTGCAGGATATCCACCACCACTACTCTGTCCTGACCTGTACCTCTTGTACTGATTCTCTGCACTCTTTTCCTCTGCTAAATTCTTCTCTGCTGTCAAGGCTTTAGTCACAAGCTTAGGTAGGGTATCCGTCTCCAGTAAAGAAACCCTTCCATGAATATCCGGTCGAAGCCCTCTTAGAAAATACCACACCTTATCTTCTTCTGTTTCCACCAGTTTTCCAGCAAACCTCGACAGCTCATCATATTTGCGCTGATATTCTGCCACTGACATATCCCCTTGTTCCAATTTCAGAAACTCAGTGCGCTTTTGATTCTTAACTGCCGGTGGAATGTATTTGTCTTCAAAATCCTTCTTAAAAGCACTCCAAATTAATTCATGCTCTTTTTCCCTATACTGCTGCTTGGCCAAACGCCACCAATGCTCTCCATTTCCTTCTAGCTTATACGTTGCCAATGACACTTTCTGTGTCTCTGAACAGCCCAAAATATCAAATATCTTCTCTATCCTCAACAACCAAGCTTCAGCATCAGATGGTTTGTCAGACCCCAAGAATGATGGTGGGGTAGTCTTCAAAAATTTATCCAGAACAGTACCCTTATCTAAAGTCATGGACCTTGCTTCATCTACTGGTCCCGCCTGTGCCTGTTGCCCTGTGAGCAATCCCACAAATGTCTGAAAGGCCTGATAAGCAGCTGTGGAGTCAATAGGAGTTGTAGGCGCAACAGAATTGGCAATAACGTGTGTAATTGGATCGATAGGAGTTGATGTGTCAACTGGTTCAACAGAAGGTTCCCGGTCAGATGTATCATCGTGAGCTGTGGGAACACCACCTCCACGGCCCATTGAATTGGTTCGACCACGACCACGAGCAGTCTGGGTGGCACGGCCACGACCAGAAGCAGTAGGGGTGGCACGACCACGGCCAGAAGCAGTAGGGGTGGCACGACCACGGCCACGAGTGGTAGGAGTGGCCTGACCGCGACCTCTAACTGCTGAACTCCCATAAGTAGACCTAGTAGTACGACGTGAGCGATCCATCTCCTAAATTCCACCAAAGAACAATCCAAATATAATTATATAACAGTAAATCAATAACCAACAAACCATATATAAATAAACAAATATAGAACTACCTAAAGGACTCTGGGGACTTGGACCTCCACTAATGATAATGATGCAATATGAATGCAAAAGCCCTTTTTTTTTATTTTATTTAAACTTAGGCTCTGATACCACAATTGTCACACCCCAAATTGGGATATGACCGGCCGTGAACCACGAGGTCAAAATGGAACACGCAGCCTCAAATTAAATAAGCCAACAAACACCAAAAGACCATTCTTTATTATTAATTAAAATGGAACCAAATTTGTCTCAACATAAGCATGGGGAACACCATCCCATGAACCAAGAAATAAAAATTATTAACCAGTGATAAACAAATGCAATTTATCAAAAGGTTTAACATGTGCGGAAGCGAATAAATAAAATGATAAATGAATGCAACATCCTATGGAGGTTGACACAAAACTCCCCAAGATGCCGCCAGAGTCCTCTTCTATCAACTCGATTTTCCTGAAAATGATGGTGGATTAAATCCGTCAGCTGACGAGCTCAGTGAATAGCAAAGCATGTATATTACATAAAGTTCTAAAACAGAGTTTAAATTAAATTACCATATCATCATAATTTGGCACACACGATGTAAGATAAAACAATAATACTTTTTTTTTAATGGTGATCACGAAATGATATCCAATAACAATGGGGAACCACGACCAAATAGTGCCATGGTCAACAAATAATAATCTCAAGAATTGGATCCAATATCGAACTTAGAGTCACCAGGTGTTGGCAGCCCGTGGTACTCTTCCCTAAGTCGATCCGGCGAAAAGACAGCCGTTGAGCAAAAAGGTCACCGGCCTAGCCCGGTCTCTTACCTAATGGCCAGGGTCACCTATTTAAAGGAATAATTTCCCTGGACTTCCAATAATAAAAGTTCCCAATAATATCCATGAAGTTCTCACCCAAAAAATACTTTTTATCGCGTGCCAATTTAAAGAATCAGATATAAATAGTTCGCGTTTCAAATTAACAATTCCAAATTTTCCAAAGAATAATTTAAGAAACACGGGGAGGTTTCGAAAGTACGTAGCATACTTAACCACTCACCTGGATCCGAAAATAATGCAACTTGAATACGTCACAAAGAAACTAACCTGTAATATAAAATACAACAAACGGAATGACTAACTATTCTGAACATATATAAACTGTATAAGTCTTAAAAAAAAAACTATATGCTATTAAACCCAACATCTAGCCTAATGCCAATTATGACCAGCCATCAGTACCCGAAATATTTTTGCTCAGACTTATTGCCACTAGCAATTCCAAACCCAAAATTTAGCATTCCCAATTCCCATTAAATTTGTTTCCCAACATGCACAATCTGGCTTCAACGTGGACTTAATCAAAGCACCACATATGGGCATAAGGCCACTTGTTTACCCCATAAATCACCAACTGGAACTTTCCACCACTAACTTTATTCTCCAAAATTTCTAATATTGTAAGAGAGATCTCAAATTAAATATAATTGACACCAAAATTTCACAATACCCAAAGCCAGACTATGATTTCTCATCTAATCTTCATAAACGTGGCACCCAACACCAAAACCCACTGTCACGCACAACCCCTTTGCGATCTCTCTCTTTCTCCAAACTACACCACAAAACTAATTTTCTCCAAGCAACTAAATACATAACAATAGTGTAATTCCCAAGGACTCCAAACTACCCAATGGTGGTAATGCAGTGTCTATGAAACAATCCAAGAATTTGAACACGTACCAGTACCAGCAAAGAGATCGAGAACAGGGATGGCACTTCGAGAGCCTCGTCTGGCTATTTCTCTCTATCTCGCTCGTCGCCTCTCTTAATTTCAAATGTAAACCCTAATGAACTCGTGTCTATCTAGTATAACTCTTCTAAAACCTCCCACTATCACGTACTCCCTAAATTATAGGTAATAGACTAATTAGAATAACGGCAATACCCAATAAATTAAATTAAATTATCTACTCTCAAATTCATATTTATCAAACAATACCTGTAGCGCGCACAAAGTCAATAATTAAAACCCGACCGTAACACGCAACTATAAATGGCAATATAATAAATGAAATAAAATAAAATAAAATGCTAGGGCGTAACATTGCCACTCAACTGCCAATTACATAGGTCTATGTTCGTCGTCCTTCCGCTACCACTCCAACTGTTGCTCCTGCAGATACAACTTCAGTACCCGCACCATCTCCTCAAGCGTCTGCGGATCCTACTCTCAATCTTCCTATTTCTAAGCGTAAAGGTATTCGTTCCTGCACTTCCCATCCTATCTCTCACTTTGTGTCCTATGATCATTTATCTCCCTTTTTTCGCGCTTTTTCTGTATCTCTATCCTCTATTGTTGTTCCTAAGTCTTATTAGGAGGCTCTTTCTCATCCTGGATGGCGTTCTGCTATGGAAGAAAAGATGCGTGCTTTGTCATTGAATCATACTTGGGATCTTGTTCCCAAGCCTTCTGGAGCTCATATTGTTGGTTGCCGATGTGTGTTTACTGTCAAACACAACCCTGATGGTACTGTCGATCATCTGAAAGCTCGTCTTGTGGCCAAAGGTTTTACACAAACCTATGGACTCGATTACACTGAGACTTTTTCTCCGGTTGCCAAACTCAATTCTGTTCGAATTGTTATATCTCTTGCGGCCAACCTTGATTGGCCGCTTCATCAACTTGATGTCAAGAATGCATTTCTTCATGGCGACCTCTCAAAGACTGTCTATATGGCTCAACCACCCGGTTTTGAGTCCAAGGGGGAGTCTGTGTGTCATCTTCGCAAATCGTTATATGGACTCAAACAATCTCCCCGAGCTTGGTTCGATAAGTTTAGTAGTACCGTCGTATCCCATGGTATGACTCGAAGTCAAGCTGATCACTCCGTATTCTTTAAAAAGACCACTCGTGGTATTGTGATTCTCGTGGTTTATGTGGATGATATTGTCATCACCGGGAGTG
>JAXBDA010001641.1:0-51840 GCA_036023075.1 Gaultheria prostrata
GACCGGGAAGTGCTTGATCCAAAGAGTTTTTCATAAATACATATTTGTTTGGATCAAGCACTTACCGATCATTTTTTTTGCCGATTTCTCACGGGTACCCTTAAAAACATGTTTTAAACAACTTGAATGGTTTGGATTATCAAAACATGACCATGAACCTTGAGTTTTGCAGACGGAAGGCTAAGGAAGGGGTCTTGGGGTAAATTGTTTGGAAGTTTAGGGGGTATCGTCGCAGGAAAATTAGTTTAGGGGGTGTCTCGGTCAAACCGAAATAGTTTAGGGGGTGTCTAGGTAAATAACCCTTTTTTTTTAAAAGTATGGTAAAGACAAAAAAACAAAAACTTATCTTAGATTATTTTTGTCTTTGGTGAACTTTTTAAAATTTGTGATAAGTCCGTTTAGAGACATCCATTCTAGCCTTTGGCATTGCACTTGCAACATGCGGCACAAATTCTTGTTCGGGATGAAGCATTTCGATAGGGACTCGAGAATAATTTAAAAAAAAATGATGTAAAACACTAATATTAGCTCGAATAAGACCAAATTTCCTTCTTCGACATTGGGAAGGAATTTTGAAAAAGAAACCACACCACTCTATTCTTCGGTCTCTCCCTATTACTACGTACATACTCCCTCCGTCTCAAATTTTTTGTCCAGTCCACAAAACAAGAACTTGAAAATAATACAAAATTTTCAAGAAAAATTCATTATTTTTTAACAAGTCACTAGATATCAACGAGTACTTTTAATTTATGAAAAAAGTGTGAAAATTTTATTTTGAAAGACTTATTATTTTTAGGTCCTCATTTTGTAGATATAGACACCCCAATTTTAATCCCCGTGCACGTTTAGAAATCCCCGATGATGAAAGAAACGACCGGAAAAAGCATTGCAACAACCCTTCAAGTCAAAACAAAGTCAAAAGAATTCAACTCAACCGCACGGTGCACCAACCTTCACGCGCGGTACAAAAATCTAGTTTTCTAGCCAACTCCACCGCGCGGTGAACTCATTTATACCGCGCAGTACACCAAATATGCCGTGTGGCATTGTCAGTTGTCAAATCGGAAAATCTGGAGAGCACGGCAGCTCGTTTCTTTGACATACGTTCCCGAATCTCATCATTGTTTCTTGCAAGCCCAAAAGGCTATCGTCGGCAGGCTATTGTGTGAGAATCTCGTTGACGTGAAGAATCTCGGTTGCGTACGATTCCATCGATTTTTCGCCTATATAAACTGAGCCATGCTCGTGGTAACAACAACAGAGAAACTTCATGGTAGACCTCTTTTAAGCTCAATCAAAACCTCATCTTACTACAAGAAAACCTTCACTACAATCAGTAACCACAAAAGCCACACAAAAAATCCCATTTGAAGAACCCAAGTTCATAAACCGTAATTCTCACTATCACTCTCGGCCATCTTCGATCTTTGAACCAGTGTTCTCTTGCTACGTTGGAGCTAGGAGCAGCAGCACAAGAAGGGTGAGCAGGAAGTACGAGGAGGGTTTTTGTTCCAAGAAATCCATTCCAAAGGTATAATACCCGTTTCCCGGTCAAAATTCACAACTTTTGCCATCCTGAGGGGTTTTGCTGGGTTTAAGGAGGCTTTCCTGTTCCTTCCCTAAACTTAGCAAATCGAATTTTCAGTAAACTAGAAGCTATTTTATATAGTTGTTTTTACCTCCAGAATAATACCATAGGTATAATCTATTGTATTTTACGTTATTCATTTGCTTCGGAGGAACATTTTCTATTACCCAACGAAAGATTTTACTTTTAAAAAGAAAAATGATCAAGTTTTATGGGTAATACATCGCCAACACAACCCCTTTTAGGTTCTGTCAAAAGCTGATCTTTCAAAATTTCCCAAGCACAAACTGTGCCGCACCGTACACTTTTAAAAATCAAAATTTTGCACTTCATTTTATGCTCTGTTTTCTGCTTCATACTTTGTTTTCTTGTTTTTTTTTTCTTTTATAGTTATGTGGACACCCGTCGGGCAGACACCCACGTGATGGCTCTCAGCGATTTGATTTTGAAAATGCGTTTTTGGAGTCGCCACCTGGGTTTTAGGAATGAACCAGAGAAACCAAAAAAAGTGACTCGTTATGCCCAATGGTTTTGAAAATGGTTTTACCGGTCATGCGAAAACCTGTATTTTTCCGAGTTTGGGGGTTTGGTTACGAGAGAGGAAGGGTTTTAATGCACCCCCTCGCCCGGTCCGTAAACCGGTCTCTACTCAATAATTTGTGGGATGTTAAAATGTTTAAAATTTGATTTTGAACATGTAAACGGGATACCGGGGACGGGGAACACGTATGCGAGACAACACATAATATATGAAACTATGGTGGATGTGTTCTTATGTATTTACAATGAATTTGATGATGATGATGATACATGAACATAATGCAATAGACAGATTAAAGACTGAATATATTCTGGAAATAGCATCAATAAACCAAAACAATTAAAATAAACAAAGCAGTGACTAAAATTAATCTGTCAGTCAACACTGGTGTTGAGCGCTCAAGGGGGTCTTGAGCGCTCAAGGGGGTCTTGAGCGCTCAACACCCCTCAAGCTTAGCAGTCTCATTTTTCCTTCTGGTTCATGATTGTTCAACAATAACACCAAGTGGTTTCTCATAAGTGAAGCACAAACTTGAGAAATCTTTCTTTGTTAAACAATATTGAAAAATAAGAGAGCATGACTTGAGAGAGAGGAGGTAGACTGATATTGTAGCATAGCATAAACACACACACCCTTAGAATGATATAAGATGATGATCAAAAAACAAAATAAACAGAATCAACATGCTGTCAAGGAGACAGCTTGAGCGCTCAAGGTCATGCTGAGCACTCAAGCCATCTCTTGGCTTGCATGTTGTCATTTCCTTTGCTTTCCAATTGATACTCTTTACAATCAAACAATCTGTGTGTGGACGGCCACTTCCGGTGTATCTGGAAAATATTTTTAGAAAAAATATATGAGTCGCCACCCGGGATTTAATTCAGAAAATCTTTTTAGTACCCGAGAAACCGTTTGAAAATAATTGATGACTCTTGTGCCGTTTGGAAAAGATTTGGTCCGTGAAAAAGATTCTTTTTGGGTCCGGAAGCCAAGTTACGGGCAGGGAAGGTTTTTTTGGAAAAAAAGCACCCCGCTCGCCCGGGATGTTCCCGGTCTCTACTAAATATTTGTGGGATTGAAATATTTTATTGAAAAGCATTTAGCAATTAATCAAGTAAATAACAAGAAATAACAAATAAATATGATTAACATGATTACATAGAAACAAAATAAAGTGAAGGGACTAAACATTAATAAAAGAAAATTTTAAGGGAAAGAATGTAATTTAAAAAATGTAAATCGCACCAAAGGATAAGAAAACAAGGGAGGATTACTGGATAACAGGGGAAAACAGAGGAGAGCCGCCCGGCTGTCTAGAAGAACCGTCCGGCTCTCGTGTGAGAGCCGTCCGGTCCTGAATCAAGGCCGGCCGGCCCTCCGGCCATTTTTTACAAAATATTTTCTATCCTCTGGAAAGGATGAATTTTGACTAGAAAATGGGTTTCCTTTATACAGAAATTCTCCTAGGAGGAGTATCAATGTTTGGAAAAATGTTTTGGAAAGAAAATGTATCCCGAAAGAGGACCGAACCGCGCGATTATGACGAAAAATCACTCGTTTCAATACCTCGGGATGATTTTGCTGTAAATAAACTCTCCCGAATCCAAAGATAACTACTGGAGTTATTCTGAATTCGGGAAAGACCCCTCAAAGGACCGCGGTTATAGAACCCGGTCCAGAAAATACGATTTTATACTTTGATTGGATCGATTCGAACGCCGAAAGAAACTTTGTTTTTCTCGGATTTGATTCTCAATGCCCTCGCAAACTTTTGGAGTTGGGTAGGTGTTTTTGAAATATTTTTCGTATAGAGTTTCCTACTGGAAGAGAAAGTAACTGGACACGGGGGAATTTTGCACGATTTTTGTTTTGCAATCTCTCTTGCGTAATCACCGTCTTCAGCCTCTCTACTAAAAATCCTCTTCACCGTTTTTTTCAAAGTGAGCGAATGGAACTGATTTTATAGGCGCTAAGGTTACCCACGAAATCACGCAAGAGATTTTTATCATCATGATATTCCCCGGCGCGGGGAATATATTCTTCTGCAGTAAATCTCTGAACCCGAATTTTCCGACAAGACAGGTAACAGACAGAGCCGGCCGGCTCTCAAAGAGAGCCGTCCGGCCCTGATATCAAAGTCGTCCGGTCCTCTTAAGGAAATAAAGCTGCCCGGTCCATGGATTAAAAACGTCCGGTCCTCTACTCCTTACTTCTGAATTTTTTTTGTTGTTTTCAAATGGTTTTATAGGCGTGATCGATCATTTCAAGGTATTCTACATATTTTCTTTTATTCATCATTGGGGAGACGCAGGGTCGAAAATTGGGGTGTCTACACTGTGATCATCCAATTTGCTGTGAAAAACACCTGTTTATTGCTTATTTAAGAGAAGTCATTCTTTTCCTTTCAAAATAAGCATTGTTTAGTAAACATTTCTTTTGATATTCATGCTTAAAATGATCCAAAAGAAAGATATAAGCATAAATGACCTTTAAATAGTTTAAAGCAACAACACAAAGCTAAATGGGATGATCAAACTGCATAATTCTAAACAAAAATCAGAAAGAAAAGACTGACAGACAAATGACCTTGAGCGCTCAAGACCCCCTTGAGCGCTCAAGGCCCGATCAGTACAGAAATCTTTACATGCTTCATTTATCAACTCTTGGACCTTGTAAATACATTATGAGCATAGAAAGCTCACATGCACTTACTAGTCACCCTCAGGTGAGACGAAATGTGAATTATGCTCACTTTCCTACCTTTTCGGACTAGAACAAAGGCCAAAACTTGATGTTTTGCTTAGTTTGGGCTTGAGGGTTGGATTTTGAGCTAAAAACAGTAGGTTTTTGGCTATTTTGTAGTTGCTTAGGACTGGTTTTGCTTATGTTTAGGTAGAAGGGTGATGTTTAGGGCTTAGTAATGAATTTTTGGTATACTTGGATGGGTTTTTGATGATGGAATGGCAATGGATGAAGGTAGTTTTGGTGGCGATTTGTTCTGGATGTTTTAGAGAGGAGGTAGAGTGAGGTTTGGCTTCTGGTTTTTGAAGGAAGAGAGCGAAAGTGGCAGTAGCTGAAGGAGAGGAGAGTGAGGGGGTATTTATAGAGTAAGGAATGGGAGGGAAATGTGATTGTTTGAATTCAAGGGGGGTGTAGAGCAATTAGAGGGGTGGAGGGTGCTTATTGCACAAGGTAGTGGCCGGAAATTGGGGGAGCAATGGCTCCCCTTGCAGCAGAATGTCATCATTGCACCCACTGTCTGTAACTGACTGGAAGGCAGTTGAGCGCTCAGGGTAGGGTTGAGCGGTCAACATGGGGTTGAGCGCTCAAGGTGGTATTTGCTGCAGGTTTGTGCTTTGGCTTGGCTTTGGTGTTTTGGTTTAGGCTAAGGCATTTCGAGGGGTTTAGGGTTAGGTTTGAGGGTTTATAAAGTCCGAGCCTTGTTTCGGTCCTCGAGGTAATCAACATTGGTCCGTTTCATCATCGGGAATGCTTGCGCGCATCCCGGGTCCAAAATTGAGGTGTCTACAAGTTATTATGCCAGTTTCTGTTATTTATTCCCTTATTATTTATATGAATAAAGTTTTACGTTAAAATGTTTTCCAAAAATATTTAGTAAAGACCGAATGTTTTTCGGGGCAAGGGGAGCGCTTTTAAATAAAATCTTCCCCTCTCATAACTTGGCTCCCGAATCCAAAAATCTCTATTTTTCACAGACTAAATCCTATTTCCAAAGTCGGAGGCACGAGAGTCATTCTTTTTCAAATTATTTTAAACGGTTTCTCGGGTCTTAAATCCTTTTCCAAAAACCTAGGTGATAACTCCAAAACCCTTCTTTTTCAAAACCACCAAAGTGGCACCATCCACAAAATGACGACTCCTCTAGGGATAATTAGATTAATCTATATTTTTTTATCTTTTACACCTGTGAAACGACCCCCAAAATGCTTGTCAAAATGAAAATGCCTAGCGCTATCAAAGAAAGGATCGGTGATATTAACTGGGCCTCGCCGGGCCATCCTGACTGGAGTTTTTCGGGTTGTTTGTTTGAGTAAATTATCAAAATACGGATTAATTTAAGTGAGCCAAGCTTGAAAAATATTTGTGGGATTTTAAAAGCAACTTTTATTGCCGCACTTTTGCACTGCATGTGCATCGATGTTGGATAAGCCTTGATGCTGCATCTTGGTTACCCTACCCAACTAGCTGGTGTTAGGACATCCCACGATACTCAGCAACCTTGCGCGATGATGAGTCAGCCTGCTGCTTTGAGTTTTGCCATGTAGTACACTTGGCATTGGAAGACAAATATTGGCTCTAGTATGGGGGACCCTTTAAACCAAAACCGGTCTTTGCATATAGTAAATAGTAGAACCTTCCAACCTACGACAGGATACACAGGGGAGGATTATGTGATATATCTTGTTAACTGTTCATTACTTTCCGTACATATTGCTTTATGTATATACTATCTTCATACTGCATGCATGTACATTGTAGTCTGACCTTAAATTGTCATCTTTCCGCGGTCTTAAGAGGTTGCTCTGCCCGATGAAGAGTCGTGCATTCCAATGCATGTTGTTCAAATCGCATAGTTCGTAGGAAAATGAGACTAAATATAATTGAATGGCCTAAAATCTTCACTGACCTTAACTAAGCTTAAGAGTAATCAATCCTATTTATGAGGATGTTTATTCTAGCATCCTGATGAGAGATTATTAAAAAACTTAGTCCATTTTCATATTTTTTCAAAGTCTTGTTTTCCAATTCAAAGGATACTGTAGACACCCCAATTTTGATGACTTGTGCATCCCCGATGATGAAAGAGCACGCAAAATATACCTCGGAACGGTCCCTCGGGTCAAAAGAACCCAAATCCCAAAACCACTTGAGCCGCACGGCTTCATTTCCCAAACTGTACGGTCCAAACCTTCACCTATACCGTGCGGTATGATGATGTGCACCGTGCGGTGCACTTTGAATACCGCACAACTCCCATGTCCTGTCAACGGGATTCCAGGGGTGCTCAGCAGCTCAATTCGATTGCGTAATATGGCGAAGCCTACCCGTAGCCCATCATTTTGCGTACGAATCTCAATCAAGGAAAGAGAGTACGACATATCCAGGTTTATATAAACCCACCTCTGCTGAACGATTTAGAGGGAGAGAATAACCTTCCAGAGTTCATCCACACACACCAACTGAGAATTCCCAACCATCCGCTCGTTACTCTGTCAAAATCATTTCTGACCAAAACCACACACAAAAGTCCTTGCTTCTATAGCCTACAACAACCATTTCTGGTCTCCAAACGATTCTTTTGATCCTTACCGAACAAACCCAGAGGTATAACATTCGCGTTCGAAATGTAGCTTTGGTGCTCTAAGGGGATTCTACCAAGTAGGAGAGGAGCTCCATAGCTCTCTTACAGACTTGGAAAAACATTATCAACGAAGTTTAAAGCCTCTTGGACGAGCATTACACAACCCATTTGTGGTGGTGGCAATGCCGTCCATGCGGGGAGGTACATTCTCTCATTAAAACTTTTCTAAAGGTGCTTCAAAACCATCAAATATCGTGTTTTTCACAAAGGAAAAAGAGCAAACATAAACTATTTTCAATCTGACAAAATCCAATTTTTTTCAAAAATCTTATGCTGCTAGTGGCGCCGTACGGCGTCAAGCTTACACTGCACGTCATCTATTCCCACACCGTATGGCATCAGTGGTAGAAATCGCTTTTTGATGCTCTGTTTCGCAATTCCGGTACTCTGTTTTCAGAAAAACTTATAAACCTCTTATTACACTGACCCCCCTTTGGCTTTTGATTGTTACTATTGCATCCCCTCATGTTATTTATTATTTCAATTAAGTATTTATTTGTGCTTTAAATGTTTTATTGCATTACTTGTTTATTCAACATGTCATTTTGTTATATTGCTTGACTTGTCAGTGTTATTCATTTCTTTAGAATAATTATTTACCGTTTATGTGAATAAAGTTTTCAATAAAATCTTTTCATAAAAATCCCACAAATATTTAGTAGAGACCGGAAAATTCCGGGCACGCGGGATGCTTTTTCAAACAAAATCTCTATTTTTCGCAGACCAAACCCTTTTTCAGCGGCACAAGAGTCATATTATTTTTCTAAACGGTTCCTCGGGTACCTAACATTTTCCAAAAATGAAACCCCGGGTGGCGACTCTAAATTTCCTTTTTCCTTAAGTTCGCCTCTTTTTCAAAACAAAAGCATGGGCAGGTTTCCGACGTCCACAGATACACTGTCAAAAGAAACACTGAGGATCGGGGCAGCCTTTTTAGGTTATTTTCCCCTAGTCTAGGAGACTTTAAATCTTTAGAGTTTGAAACACCTCCAGTGTCAGCTGTGCTCGAACGGCTTCCTGTGATCCGGCCTAGCCTTAAACATTTTAATCCAAAAGTCAACAGTCTTATTGCTCTGTCTTGGATGGTCACGAAAGTTGATTGGCTCTGGTTCCAACACACAGGAACTAAACCTACCGAGTAGCGACCTACCCATGGCTGTTGAAAACACTTTTTGAGATTTAGGGTGACATACATGACAGCACAAACACGACATTTTCCTTTTCAAAATAAAACAAGTGGGGGCACTTCTGAGTTCAATTTTTCTTTACTGTCAATTCCCAGCCGTTAAGCCAAACAAGAAAACCTTACCACTTGAAGTGAAGGATTAACCCGGCCTAAACCTTAGACGATCCCAACAACCAACAAACACGGAAGTTCAGGCTGAAATCAAGGAGCTCAAGAATACTATGAATGAAATGGGCAAACAGATCAATGATCAAATCACTCAGCTCCTGATCATGGTGCAAGACCGTAACCATTTCCCACCAATCCAAGAGAACCCGAAGCGACCCAGAAAAAGGGCGGAAATGGCCACTGCTTTGGACAAAACTTTTGAATTGGATGAATTCAAACCCTTGGGCTTTGAAAATTTCAGTGGCAACGGAAGTCCGAAAATGCACCAGCAGTACATCAAAAAGGACAACCTTGCAAATATCACCCCCAGCTCCACAAACAACAATTCCAAGACCACAACCTGAACTAACCACCCCAAAAGAAACTTTCACCAATTCCCTACCACCCTTCTTACTGTTTGCAATTGCTTTTTCGAAAGTAACTTTCTCAAACCACTCAAGCCTCGAAAATTACCAGAAGAACTTCCCGCTAGCCATAACCCAATCTGTATCTACCACCAGATGCCCGGCCATCACACTAATAACTGTGTTTGCCTCAAAAACAAAATCAAAGACCTCATTGACAATGAAACCATCCCAATTCCACTCCAAGAGCCCAACATTGTCCCTAACCTCGACCAAGTCAAACCAACCAAGACCACAACCCAAATCAACTGGCCCAAAGACCAACCATGAGTCTTTTCCCAGATCTCCGCACCCTTATCCTTGATCTATGAAGAGCTTCTCATGATCGGTCTCCTCAAACCACTCCCTCCAACTCCTCTACCTCAGAAACTCCCATCTTACCATAACCCTAATGCCTTTTGTACGTATCATCAAATGCCTGGTCATGCTACCGATGAGTGCCACCACATCCGTCACAAAATTCAGGACCTCATTGATAACAGAACCATCTTACCTCCACCATGGACCATACCATGTTGAATATTGATGGAGCACTGCTTGGGTTGACAAACAAGGATGAATCATCAGCAGCCAGTCAGTAGTCCGGCCTTCCATGAGTTTTGGGGAGTCTTCAAGCTTCGAGTCAAGTTTCACTTTTGTTGAGTTACTTTGTGCTTCAGGTCTGTTTATGTTTCTGCTTTCTTTCATATTCGAGTCTGTAATGTCTTGTTATTGTCAAAAAAAAAAAAAAAAATAGTCAGCATTGTAGTCCCGAATACGCACGACCTAATTCATTGCAAAGGGATACGTAGGCAACCACCTGTGGTTTGGTCACAACTTTTGGAAAATCAATGTCACAACTTTATGTTGAAATTGTCATAATAAACTTGAGTTTTTGCAATAATCCCTTAATCTGGAATTGTTTTCCACCATCATTTGAGAATCACGTTAATCATTTCGAAACACGAGATTGTTTTTGATTGAATCCTCGCCCCACGAAAGAAGAAGGAATTCCAGGAACCATTCCTCGATGCCATCAAGAAGCAATGCTTTGACATAGAAAAAAGCCTGCTAGGTCGAAAACCCGCAAGGGCTGCCTAGGCAAAAGTTAAGGCAAAAAGCTCGCTAGATCAAAACTTCAAAGTATGATCTAGGCAAAAGTTAGAGCATACACAGATTCTTTTTATCAAGTTGCGCAATTCAAAATGAAGAAAGACATTCTTTGTTTTTATCCCATAGATAAACATATCTCTTGATAGCCCTTTTGAGACTGAATCATTTTCTTTGAAAAAGGAACCTAGCTAGGTAGCTATCCCCCACATTGGGGTAAAATAAGGTATATAAGCACATGATTGCCAGGGGCACATCAAAATTTCAAAAAGTGCCAAACCCATGGTTGCCGATGGCACGTCAAAATTTCAAAAGAATGAAAGTGCCAAGCACAGAGGCACAACAAATTGCAAGTCATTGAAGAAAAAGGAAAAGAAAAATCAAGTGCCCAGCAAAAAGCAAAAGAGGCACAAAGAAAACTCCCATCAAAAGCACAAAGGGCACCAACATAGTTCAAGATAGCTGCTAGCTCCAATAACCCGAAGGAAACTGGAATTTTTTAGCCTTTTTATCCTTTCTTTGTCAAGCCCAAACCTTGGCCCCGTCATAACCTAAATAAAGTCCTTTCAGATTGGAAAGCGCAACTTGATAGCAAGAATCCGAAGGGAACAGTCTAATCTCCCTTAAAAGTCAAAGCATTGTGCAAACATTGGCGTTAGCCAAAGCAAAATTCCAAACTAGGCACATCAATGGGTCTTCATCAGCAGCCCTCCAAACTGGGCATCTTAATGGAAAGTCAATGGGACATCATCAGCACTTCGGGGCATGGGCTCATGATATGAAATCTCGTGAATTGACAAAATAATCGATTTGAATGATTATCATTTGATGCAGTAAAACAATTTCGAAATCCAGAAGAGAGAGTCATTAAAACCCGATTTTGTTATGACAATTTCAGCATCAATCATGAGGCATTCCTTGTCTCCAAGTAGTCAATCTCCGCCCTAGTGAGAGGCACTCTTAAGGGGAGTCACTCAATTGATAAAAAGACCTTTCCTATCCTTTGAAATCGATCCTGTCAAAATCCACCACTTTTGTCCAAAAAGCCAATCAAATCCCTCGGCCTTGTCAGCCATATCAAAATCCACCCTTTTGTCTAAAAAGGACGATCAAATTCCTCGGTCTTGTCGGTCTTGTCAAAATTCCTTCAGGTCAACCCGGTTTTGTCCAAAATTTACCCCATTTTTGTCAAAAGATTAATCGAGTAATTGATCGTTACCCAAACCAGGGGCATCTTTGTAAAGTCACTCCTTCGGGAAAATGGTCTTCCTTGTCTTTTGAAGTCATCTAGGTCTCGTCCAAATTCACACGAAGGTCTTGTCCAGTCAACCCTTCATGGTCTTGACATTTTAAACTCGTGGAAGATGATTTCAATGCATTGAAGAATCTACGTTCGAACACAGGTCAATGGGTGGCCAAAACCACCAACAGATTTAGAACCGAGGGGCTCATTTGTCCAAGACTAGGGCACGTTGGCCCACCACCATTCACGGGGGCAAGCATATGCCCAAATCCAAGAAATGGGGCACGTCAGCCCACCACCATTCATCGGGATCCAAGAAGACTCAAAGCCGTAGGCTCCAGCCTCAACAAAGACAAACTCAAGGGTCATAATCTCAACCTAAAAGCTCAAGCCTCAATAACCAGCCTGAAATCCAAACCCTGGCCAAAAAGAAAGACAGTAAAGCAAAAGAGACACCCCGTTGTGCCTCCTACTTTTTAAAAGAAATGAATGTTGTCATTATGTCGTCGAGTGTCAAAATTGAATCTCATGCAACAGTCCGTAGTGACAGTTTTTCAAACTAAAGTCCTCTATGGCATTGATTTGATTTGAAATGGCTTTTCTTGAGTCACATAGATTTTAAATCCTCTGTAGGCACTCATTGCATTTTTAAGTCCTCTATAGGCATCCCATTATAAGCTTTCGCCCACGAAAGTAGTTATAGGCATTTACTCATGAAAATAATTCTCTACAGGTCGTCATCTTCCTTTGTTTTAAGTCCTTCATGGCATTAACCTCCATGGTCTGAATTCGTTTTTCCCTCAAAACAATTTACGACATATCCATTCCTCGTGCCCCAACCGGTCAGCTCTATTCCTCGTTACCCAAGCTGTCAGCTCTATTCCTCGTGATCCAAGCAGTTAGCTCTATTCCATATAACCCAAGCGGTCAGCTCTATTCCTCGTGACCCAACCGGCTCTATTCCTCATGACCCAAGCGGTCAGCTTTATTCCTCGTGACCCAAGCCGTCAGCTCTATTCCTCGTGACCCAAGCGGTCAGCTCCATGCTTCGTGATCCAAACGACCATCTCCATGTTTCGTGACCCAAGCAGTCAGCTTATGCCTCGTGACCCAAGCGGTCAGCTCTATGCTTCGTGACCCAAATGGTCAGCTCTATTCCTCGTGACCCAAGATCTATGCTTCGTGATCCAAACGATCATCTCCATGCTTCGTGACCCAAGAAGTCAGCTCTATGCCTCGTGACCCAAGCGGTCAGCTCTATGCTTCGCGACCCAAGCGGTCAGCTCTATGCTTCGTGACCCAAGCGGTCAGTTCTATTCCTCGTGATCCAAGCTATCAGCTCTATTCTTCGTGACCCAAGCGGTCAGCTCTATTACTCGTGACCCAAGTGGTCAGCTATATGCTTCGTGACCGAGGCGGTCAGCTCTATACCTCCTGACCCAAACGGTCAGCTCTATGCTTCGTGACCCAAATGATCATCTCCACTCTTCGTGACCCAAACAGTTAACTTCTCTTTCGTGTTTCGAGCGATCATCTCCACCTTCGTGACCCGAATAGTCAGTTACACTTTCATGACCCCGAACCAGTCATAAACAGTTTCGTCACTCGGTCGCACATGCACTTTTGTGAGTCTGAACGATCACAGTCACTCTCATAAGGCACTCACATGGGTCCTGACGGTCACTCGCTCCGAACGGATCATAGTCACTCACATGGGTCCGGACAGTCACTCGCTTCGAACGGATCACAGTCACTCACACGCTCCGAACAGTCACAGTCACTCTCCTAGAAAGTCCTCCAAGGCACCATGTGGACGGTGCCACTATTTTGTTGATTTGAAAAGGGTGATTTTTGGGAAAAAGAATTTTTAGTGTCGCCACCCGGGTTTAATTTTTGGAAAATATTTGGTACCCGAGACACCGTTTAAAAAAAATAATGACTCTTATGCCATTGGAAAAGGGTTTGGTTTGCGAAAAATAAAGATTTGGATTTGGGAGCCAGGTTACGAGCGGGGAAGGTTTTGTTTGAAAAAACACCCCGTTCGCCCGAGAAATACCCGGTCTTTACAAAATATTTGTGGGATTTTTGGGAAAAACTTTTATTGCAAAACTTTATTCACATAACGAATAAATAAGCATGATAATAATAAAAAGAAATAAAGGGCCATAATAGCAATGAAAGGAAGTTATGAGGGGTTACTGCAATAAAGGAAATTACGAAACTACAGAAACAGAGCACTGGTTAAGAAAACAGAGTATGAAAAATGGTTTCTGCCAGTTGTGTCGTACGACACTCTTAGTTATGCCGCACTGTGGAAGTGTCTGTACCGCACGGTACAACTGGCCAAAAAAATTTGAAGCCTCAGTTTTCAACGGAGCTGGAAATGGTTTGTTTTTTATATAAAAACATAGTTTTTGATGATTTTTGGGGAACCCAGAAAATGATTTTGATGAAGAAAATGTACCTCCTTTGAAAAGGAACAAAACCGAGGGACTATGGATTAGTCATGCGATAATGTTGCGGAGATTTTGCGATGACAAAGAGTTATCGCATTTCGTTGAAGACGCTGGACTACCAAGCCCGGGAAAAAGCACTGGAAGACTTGTCCAAGCTTGGTACCACCCCTCATATTGCCGAAATCATGGACTTCGGGCAAGAAACGTAGCTTATACCTTTGGAATATCCTTCTGGCTTGAACGCTTGGAATGAATTTCCTGGGTGTGGACCTTCAAACACGATTTTTACACGGGTTTTGAATGGTAATGGCAGTTTGAGAGTAACTAGAAATTTTGACAGAGCTTTTGATAAGAAAGGGGAGGTTTTTCGCTGAAATTTTTCGATCCCTCAACCAGTTGACGGAGCTCGTTGTTTATAGACAAGGAAGGGCCAATCGATTCTCATGTTAAACAAGTTTTTCAAGCGAAGATAGCAGGCTACGGGGTAGCCTTTCTCCATCATACGAAACCATGATGGGATTCATAGCGTGTTATGAGCTGCTGGACATTTCCTGGATTTGCGCTAAAGAAGATGTACCGTACGGCATACATAGTTGTACCCCGCAACTATGCCCACCGTACAGTGGAAGTGGAATTTTTTTTGAATTTTTCAAAAGTGTACCATACAGCACACTTAACTTCTACCGTGCGGCACAATTGTGTCTCCCGTGCGGCACTGTTAACAGGCCAAACTTCGCAAGGCCGCCCCAGGTGCTACCGAACTCTGTTTTGCGCGTGGTTGGTACCGTTGGAAAGCTTGTTAAGTATAATTTCTAACCCAAGATGTTTGGAAACAAAATAATTTGTACATAAAATTCTATGACGATTTTACCCTCAGGTGTCAGAAAAAGAGTCATTTTGGTAAAATTCTCATATCTCCCTCATTTCAAAACGGATTGAGGCATATTATATATTAATAAATAGGGTTTTTGATGTACTAGAAGATGGTGTAGACTAAGGTTTGTATTGAAGTGATTTTCCTTGGGTTTTGAGTACAAAGAGCATAGTTCCAAAGCTTCCGAGGCACATTTTCACTTCTATCATCATTGGGGAGCCGTCCAGCCACGACTTTGAGGATGTTTGGGAGGTCCAAATTGGGGTGTCTACACACCAGTCACTCTACCGGTTAAAGTCCGTCAGTCACCAAATAAAGTCCGTCGGGCACCAGATAAAGTCTGTTCATGGCACCAGTTAAATTGTTAAAGTCCTCTATGACATTTATTTAAAATGACTCTCTGCATCATTTGTTTTCCTCTCTTGATTTAATTTGAAATGATTTATTTTGAAATTTTTTCTTGCATTTAGCCCCAAACAACTACGTTGGTATAATCCCTGCAAACGGGGTACGTAGGAAGCACCAAGCCTGACCACATATTTGTTTGATTATCAGTTTTCGCACTAGGGTAATCGAATTGAGATGTCCATATCTTTGACGCAACTTGCATAACAGACTATTTCGTCTAAGAGGGGCAACTATAGACACCCCAATTTTAATCCCCCTGCACATTTTGAAATCCCCGATGATGAAAGAAATGAACAGGAAATGCATTGGAACAACCCTTCAAGTCAAAACAAAGTCAAAAAAATCCAACTCAACCGCACGGTGCACCAACCTTCACCCGCAGTAGAAAAATCTAGTTTTATGGCCAACTCCACCGCGCGGTGAACTTAACTGTACCGCCCAGTATTCCAAATATGCCGCGCGACACTGTTGGTTGTCAAATCGGAAAATCTGGAGAGCACAGTAGATTGTTTATTTGACAGACGTTCCCTAATCTCATCATTGTTTCTTGCAAGCTCAAAAGGCTACCGTCGGCAGGCTATTTTAATCTCTTTGACGTGAAGAATCTCGGTTGCATACGATTCCATCGGTTTTTCGCCTATATAAACTGAGCCATGCTCGTGGTAACAACAACAGAGAAACTTCATGGAAGACCTTTCGTAAGCTCCGTCAAAACCTCATCTTACTACAACAAAACCTTCACTACAATTAGTAACCACAAAAGCCTCACAAAAAATCCCATTTGAAGAACCCAAGTTCATAAACCGTAATTCTCACTACCACTCTCGGCCATCTTCAATCTTTGAACCAGTGGTTCTCTTGCTACGTTGGAGCTAGGAGCAGCAGCACAAGAAGGGTGAGCAGGAAGTACGAGGAGGGTTTTTGTTCCAAGAAATCCATTCCGAAGGTATAATACCCGTTTCCTGGTCAAAATTCACAACTTTTGGCATCCTGAGGGGTTTTGCTGGGTTAAGGAGGCTTTCCTGTTCCTTCCCTAACTTTATATAGTTGGTTTTACCTCCAGAAAATGTAGGTATAATCTACTGTATTTTACGGTATTCATTCGCTTCGGAGGAACATTTTCTATTACCCAACGAAAGATTTTAGTTTTAAAACGAAAAATGATCAAGTTTTATGGGTAATACATCCCAAACACAACCCCTTTTAGTTTCTGTCAAAAACTGATTTTTCAAAATTTCCCAGGAACAATTTGCGCGGCACAAACTCTACCGCACGGTACACTCATGTGTGCCGCACGATACACTTTTGATGTGAGCCTCTTGGGCCTTAGACCCGACTTTTTCCAAAATCCTGGAAGGATTTTGGAAAAAGTCGGGTCTAAGGCCCAAAAAAAAACAAAAAAAAAAAAACAAAAAAAAACAAAAAAAAATCTCTAAAATTTAGGGTCCCTAATTATTTATAGTATCCATCATATAAACCCATAATTTTTTACATAAGGCTATTCTAAAACCCAAACAACCCATTTTACAAGTCCAACTTAACAAACTACTATAGAGGTCAATTTTCTTTTCTTTCCTTTTCTTTTTTTTTACTTTCCTCCTGGGGTATGCCCTTTGTAGGCTGTACATTTGGTTAGCCTTTTTTTCTCTTTCAAGCTGATTTACCCCCCAAAAAAATTATTATAGAGCAAAAAACAAACAAAAATTTAATGTTGGAAATCGGCATACTTCCCAAGTATGGGACCCTAAAAGATTATGAGGTGTGTTGGGTGCATTGATACATCTTTTTCCTTTCCTTATATCACGCGCAAGACAAATTTCACGTTCGGTTCCTTCGGTCTCTGTGGATTCAATCCGGTCTTACCGGTAACTTGCTAACTCTGACACTCGCCCTACACTTTGGGCACGCTATTAAATAACAAAGTATGGAGCAAAGCACCTCACTTGCATTAATCAATTACTGTTGGATCTGTCTGTCTCTTCATCTTAGCCTCATATCATATGGTGTGACAACCAATCAGCCATAGCCATGTCATCTAATCCTGTTTACCATGCTCGAACCAAACATGTGGAGGTTGATTATTATTTTATCCGAGAAAAGGTCCTGAACAAGCAAATTCGAGTTCAGCATATTGGCAAAGCAAGTCTTTGTCAGTTGCTCATTTTCTCTTCTTGAAGGACAAACTCATGGTGGTTGAGACCCCCATGAGTTGAGGCGTATTAGCAGGAATCACTAAGCTTGTGCTGTTTGGAGATCCCCGTTCCCCGATCGGGGCAGAAATGGAGAGTAAAAAACTTTCCTTGTTGGGAATCTTGGCTTCGACAGGGCAAGAAATGTGTCCAGGAGTCGACGTGAAGGGAGAGTGATATCCACCCCCACCCAGTTGCCATTCCTAGCTTAACTCAAATCCCGAAAACTTTTGGTTGCATACCTCTGCACGTACGGTTTTTCTTGTTTTCTTCCGTATAAATGAGATCTAACCTTTGATATTGATTTGATCGCATGACAATAGTATAGGCAAGAATGGTGGTGACCAAAAAGAGACATTTTATTGACTACAAAAAAGAGGGAAAAAACTACAAGTGCAAATGTGGAGGGCAGCAGTGCCATCAGATGCTTACAAAAAACAAACCATATAGATTAATGATTAATTAGCATAATTCAAGTTGGTAATTGGCTGCTTTAGCTCAAGCAGTACAACAATCGAAGAGTTGCCCAGAGATTTAGAACTGTGGATAAAATCTTGTAAGTCATCGTCGCAAGCTATTAAAATCAACTCATCTTCCTCATCTTTATACTTGACACAATAAGTTTTAGCCTCCAGGTTCAACCTTTTAGCCACTTCTTGCTGCAACTCTACTAATCTAGACGACAAAGACAGTCGAAACTTTATTGTACTATTTTCAAATCTCGCCCTAATTGTCACCATCTCCGCATCTTGGAATGTAGGCTTTATGTGGGCAACACTAGCTAAGGCTTGATATGAAGGCAAAACAGAACTAAGTTGTACGGTTTGTTCTTGGTTCTCAACAGGCATGGGCCGAGCGGGAGGAACCTTCTTTATGTTGCGAGGTGGCCACCTATCGATACCATAATCCCGACAGACACGCTTCAATGTAGATATGCTAACTGCAAATAAAAAATTCAAATAAGAAAAAATAGCTTCTATTCTCCACTGTCAAAGGCCCAATAATTTCTATACAAAAAGAGACCGTCTTTCAAATCAGATCCCGTGAAAACTCATATTTCAATTTAAGAGAAAACTCTCACCTTTGAGTTCCTTTGCAGCATTGTCACGCCTCATTTTTGAACATTTAAGGATATCCTCCAAAGAAATTTCAATTCGAACTCCAGTTTTTTTGTGTTCTCTTTCTTGTTTCTTTCTTATGCCTTCTTTTGAACTCGTAACCACAATTCGTTCTGCAGTGACAACATTCTTTCCATTTTTTAAAGGATCCATCGATGGTGTATCACATGAATCTAATTGTGTCGTTGGTTTCCCATTCAGCAAGGGTTCAAGACTAGGCAAATTGCAGCTTTGTGCTTCACTAGAGACATTCACTCCATTATTTATGGCATCCATTGATACCTGATCCATTTGACCCACCTGCAACATCACTCCTCTATCCTCTAAGTGTTCAAGACTAGGAGAAACTCTAGTAGCTTGGATCCTTTGAACGGAATGACTTTTCTGATCATCCTGAAAATCAATAACTTCAACGGATAATATATCCCCCAATTCTTGGCCAGAAACAAGCTTAAAAGTTCTTAACTTTTTCTCCATTGTTCCCAATATCAAGCTTATTGTGGTCAGTATGTTCTCATCATCTTTGCTGGTCGCGGGCAAAAAGAACTCAAGTACATAGACTTCATTTCCAGTGTAACTACTTTGCAAGCACATTGTGAACCAACCACTTAATTTGTAATGTCGTGCATAGGGTAATAAGGGGTACTCTGCTATGCTGAATTGTTTTACATCTGAGCAGTATAACAAGTTAGGAAATGGAAGTATCCTCCCAGCAACCTGCCCCTTTCTTAAGTGACAGCTTTTTAGGACTTTTTTGAACTTAAAAATATCAAAATTGTCCCCCAAAAAATCTCCACCTTTGGATAGGTTTTGGCCTCGCACTAAATAGTCGCACACAATGCAGGAGACCCAAGTCATGGCCAAACATAGCCGATGAATTTTGCATACATATCGCGAAACCATCTTGAGTTCCTTGAAGGCAGCTGCAAGAGCAGTATCCTCGTCCTTGTACTGTTTCAGAAGTATTGGCAAAGTCAGAATACTTGCGAGAACATATTACTTGAAATACAGATGTAAGAAGACAATTTCAAATTTCAAATTTCAAATTAAACATTGCATCAGGTTTTGTCACTCACTCGCATTTCACAGTGTTTAAATCCATCGAAACATCGCAAACCAAACTCCTGCAGGAGTTTGCAAAAAATAATGAGTATATACAAGTACAGGCAAGGTAAAGCAAAGTAAAGAAAATGTACGTCCATATATGCACGACAGCAGTTTGTACAACATTTGTCTCACAGAAACTACAGACTATGAGCAAATTATAGTGGGTATTTTGTGGGTAAGCATTCAAACATACACATATTTTCTTTTATGGCACACAAGCTTCCTACGAATTAGAGTTTGGTATTTTTTTTATAAGTGCAAGATTTTTATAAAGCTCAACCAAATGAATCAAAAAAAAGGGAGGGGCATCAACCATCCCCAAACAACACAACTAAGGGCGGGTTTTCCGTTAGATAAAATGAGGTGATTTTATCACTCTTTCACCTCATTTGATAAAATGAGGCATTTGGTAAAATGAGTCCACTGTAGAAGAGGGAAGGACAGAAGAGGAAATTACAGCTTTGCCCACGGATTCATTTGAAATGTTTATTTTTATTATATATGGTGGGACCCTTTAAAGAAAAGCAAGGGCAAAATGGTAAATGATGTATTGGGTGGTGATTTAATCACACTTGGATTTTATCTAATGGGAAAGAGAGTGATTTTATCAAGTGCTTGATTTTATGGGATTTCCCATAAAATCTAACGGAAAACTCAGCCTAAAAAACACAGCAAAGAGGAGCAAAACAACCTATACAGACAAGCTATACAGATCTTAAAATCCTATTTGTCAAACTCCATCTAGTACATATAACTTAGCTCTTGATGGAAGCCTTCAGATTCCTTTTAGATCTAAGGAAATCCCTGACAGCTGTATGAATACCTTGAGAAACTTGATCAAGCGCAGATATCTGTCCTTGAAAAATTCTAGCATTTCTCTCCCTCCAGAGACCATAAACTGCAGCAGCTAATGATGCCCTAAGACAAAGGCACCTCAAACTCTTCCCCTTGGCATTGGAACTATACCAACTAAGAATGTCAAAAACCGTATCCGGCATCCCCGTAACTTGGCACCGATTCATCAAACTATGCCATACATGCAATGAGAAAGGGCAGGCAAAAAAGAGAGATGAGTATGGGACTCAGGTGCAATCCCACACAGGCAACAATGACCGTCCACCACCATGCCCCAATTTCTCAAACGATCTCTAGTACTTAGTCTTGACTGAGCAGCAAGCCAGAGAATAAAAGACCAACGAGGGACATTTTGACTTCCCCAAACAATACTACACCAGCCCTGAGGAGTACACCTCAATCTGATAGCTTCCCATGCTGATTTAGTATTGTACTGTCCACTCAGATGTGGCAACCACACCACCGTATCTTCCATTGCAGGATCAGGAAAGGTATTAGGAGGAGAATGAGCAATTATGGACTGAATTGCTATGGTCCTCAATCGAGGCCAACACCAGTTACCATTGACAAAAATAGTTGCAACTTTAGCCAGTGGAGCACTACCCCTATTAGCCACCAAACTATCCCCAAATCGATCATATAAGGGTCCAAGAGAGTGCCAATTGTCAAGCCATAAGAAAGTTGTTTGACCATTACCCATAAGGGACTTAATAAGAGGCTTCCCAAGAGATCTAAGACCCCAAACTTTTCTAATAGTCAAAGAAGCATCATGAGGAATGGCCATATTCCATATACATTTATCCAGAATGGCCATATTCCATATACATTTATCCTTTATAATATAGGTATGCACCCATTTCACCCATAGAGTATCAACCTTTTTGCAGAGGGCCCACAAGTGCCTGAGCATAGATGCCTTGTTCCAATCTTTAATTCTTCGAAATCCCAAGCCCCCTTCATTCTTAGGACAACTAATGTGCTCCCATTTGACTTTCGCCCCACTGTGCTTAAGCTCAGCACCAGACCACAAAAACGCCATAAGATATCCTTCAATCGATCTCTTTTACCAACTTACTAGGAAGGATGAAAATGGAGCTCCAGTACACCTGGATACTGAATAACACTTGTTGAATTAAAAGAGCCCTCCCACCATAAGTCAACGATTTATTAGACCAACCCGTTTGGTATGTTAACTGAAATCCAAGGGAGACTCTAGGTTACTTATGTGTTTCGATCTTAACAAGTACAATAACTCGCATTGGATTTCTTTGAATTAAACTGCAACAGTGTTTCACACGACCGAATGTCTGACCAAAGAGAACTTCGCATAGGAGTCACCTTAATGACTACTTAACTCCTAATTACTTTCAGGTTACTTTAACAGCATAATTAAGTAGGGGTGATACGGTAGCCTGCCTGTTGCCAGAGGGAATAAAACCCCTCAAAGTCCAATGATGTCTCCACAAGAATGTCTTTATTTGGAAAGAATTTTTCGCTTTGATGGAGCATCACGACAACTCATTAGGGCTCTGACTGTTGCATCTCATTTAATGCTTCAAATTCGTGACCGGTCGGTTATCCATTTCTTTACTAGTTTTGCATTGCAATTGTCTTTTTGGTGAACTACTTGTGAAAGGAAAAAACATAAGTTGATACTCATAGGCTATGTAGCACAAATACCGACACGGACGGATACCGACACAGGACACGAGAATTCTAAAAAATGGGCACAGACAAGGCAGGGGACACATCCCCCGCGTGGACCTCATGGATCGGGGTCGAATCTCAACGATCCGAACCGTTCAATGTGTTTAAAACGTGTTTTTAAGGGCTACCGTGAAGAATTGCCAAAAAAAAAATAACCGGAAGGGCTTCATCCGAGCAGTTTTCGATAAACTGTATATGTACGGTTATTATGAAAAACTGCACGGATGAAACCCTTCCGTTTTTTTTTTTTGTGGTTCCTTGCGTTGGCCCTGGAAAACATGTCTTAAACAGATTGAGCTGTTCAGAACGTCGAAATTTGGTCCTAAAAGTTAAGAATAGGGGTGGTCCGCACGGAGGGATTCGTAAGGGATCCCTCAAGAGATCATGACTAATACAGAATCATAGATATATACACTTTTCTTTTGATATGTAAGATATGTACACTGTTATATATTGGTACACACAGGTGCGACTCCAGGATTTTCATCCAGCGCTGACAAAAAATACACAACATGTCTATGATGAAAAGTTGTATGCAAAAAAACAAAAAAGAGCCGTCTGTTCCTTTTTATTTTTTAGTGTTTTCACATTGAATCAAATGCCCACACAACCACTATCCTTAAATATGTACTCTATATTGGGCTCTCATAATTGGGCTATGCTTGATTTTTTTTGTTGGGCTATAGCAATTTGATTCAAATTTTGTTGGAAACAATTATTTTACCTTGTACGAGTAACCCAGCGCTGACAACACTTAAATTTTATTTTTTTCAGTACATTTTTTAAACCCACCTCGCTGGTTCTATGGTGGAGTCGCCCATTGGTACACACGCACAAATATGTAAGATATGCACCCACAAAGCAACGGAAATATATATACTAGGACATGCGTACATACACATACACATACATATACACAGCAAGAGAGAGAGTGTATGTGGGACACGCGTGTCCATGCCTTGTCCCCCGAGTGTCCCCTCCAAAAACAATTTAATTTAAGGGACAAGCCACGTGGCGTGTCCAATACCTGTCCCCCCGTGGGACACGCGTGTCCCTGTGTCCCCGTGTCCAATACGTGGACACGACGACCTTTAGAAGTGTCGGTGCTTCATAGTCATAGGTGATGTTATGGCTACAACTAGATTAAGGAATGGGATTATTGCCAAATATTGACTTCAAAATTTATTGTTTTAAACCTTACGTCATTCCATAAGATGATCAAGTTGCTTAACAAACTCCTACTGATATGGCTATAAGAAAGCAATAATCATTGACTTCAAAATGTAATGTTTTAAATCTTTCGTCATTCCATAAGGTGACCAAGTTGCTTAATAAACTCCTACTGATATGGCTATAAGAAATTTGAGGATAGCATTTTTTCTCTGCCCATGAAAGAGATGAAAATATCACCCAAAAAAACAAAAAGATGACCGAACTATAAACATCAAAAGTTAAACTTGTACACACTATGAATTTACGCTAGCAAAGGCTAGAAAAGCAGGTTTGATATCAATGTTTAGTTCAGACATATCCATGACAAACAACGTATAGTGCATTTGTCAGCGGTAGGAACCTGTTTGTTCCCATTTGTGGCAAAATGGTCAAGGCCCTTAAAAGGAAACTTCATGACAGCCATCAAGGGGCTTCGGTTTCGTTAAGGACCCAAAGAGGGAACTATGTGACAGCCATCCGTTCAATAAACATGCGCCACTTTGCGAATACGTGGTAACTAGGGCTGCAAATGAGCTGAGCCACTCGCGAGCGGCTCGAAGCTCGGCTCGAGTTGAGCTCGTTCAAGCTCGACTCGATTGCTTAAGGAACAAGCTCAAGCTGGACTTCTTGGCTCGTTAAATAAACGTCATGTTCGAGATAATGGAGGCCATGGCAGTTTTGGTGAGATCATGGGCATTGTAAATTAGTATTACACCACATGGGGCACTTGGTACGTTGGTACCACTCTTTTCTTCAGTTAGTGGAGTACTGGTATGCTCATGGAGGAAATGGAGGCAAAACTTGGTTCTCCTATGGCACTATAAAATGAGAAGCCAAATAAGCATATGAGGCCCCGACCAAACACACAACTCAGAGCTACAGCTTCATTTATCTTTTTCGGCTCCTGTCACACTAGGTTTATTTTCCTGTATTCGCACATGTACTCTACATTGGAGCACCTTTCTCGTTTAATGAAAAATCCCAAGCATTTTCCATTCCTACGGCGTTCTCTACATTCAAGCACAGGGCTTGTTTTTCTTTTTCTACATCGCCTGAGAAAATGTGAAGTCCTCTTCCACTGAGGCAACAACAACAACAACAATAACAATAACATAACCCATCTAGTCCCCAATCATTGGGGGTATGGGCGGGGATTGATTGGAGACAGACCTAACCTTTGTCAATATGCACAAAGTGCCTGCTCTCAGAGTACCACTAAAATAGTGGCCCCCCTAAACCTCTAAGAACCGAGGAGCTACATGGACATTTTGCTGCAGAACCATACCCCCAAATCAAAGCCGAAAGGCATCTAGTCCTCTTCCGCTGAGGCAAAAAAAAAAAAAAACCCGCGATGGATTTCATCTCACAACTCGCCTATCTGGAAGTCAATCTATCCTCACTCGGACGAACCTTGGTTGTGGCACGTCTGCGCAACTTAATCTGACGGCCCGAGCCGTAGTTTCACTTTTTTGAGGGAAATGGAACCATAATTCAGATAGCTCCTTTACTGCTGTTAAAGAAACTGGACGGATAAAAAAAGGGCCAGATCCAGTTTTGACATTTTTGGGTCCATTCCGAGCTCATTTTGATGATCGGAATCGTTCATTTTGTGAAGCTTGTTGAGAAGTTTAGTCAGGCTAAAAATTATGTTGATTGAATATTGATAGAAATGATTTCGAACACATTTCCATTGGAAAAAATTGACGTATACTCCAAATTGAACCCCATTTAATTTGAAGACAAATATCCTTTGTTCAGTTAATGATCAGCATTCAAGGCAAATTCATTTTGTGGCCCAATTATACTTCTTCACTAGCTTTACACCATGAACTGTTCAGACCATCAAAATGGGTCCGGAATTAACTCGATAATGTCAAAACTGGATGAACTGTTCAGACCATCAAAATGGGTCCGGAATTAACTCGATAATGTCAAAACTGGACCTGTCCAGTTTTTTACCAACTGGAGATGATCCAGGCCTTTCATATTCACTTATTTGTTTATTTATTTATTCATCATTTATATGTCCCAAAAAAGGGCGTGCACTTACCTTAAAAAGTTGAATTCCAGATAAGACCAAAATTAAGGGGACAAGGGTTACAAAACAGGAAGAGTTCAGGACATCCAATCTATAATCTGTAGACACCCCAATTTGGACCTCCCAAATATGCTCAAAGACATGGCCGGACGGCTCCCCAATGATGATAAAAGTCAAAATGGGCCTTGGAAGCTTTGGAACAATGCTTTTTGTACAAAAACCCAAGAAAAATCTCTTCAATACAAACCCTACCCTATACCATCTTCTAGTACATTAAAAACCCTCTTTTTTGAAATATATATGTCTCAATCCGTTTTGAAATGAGGGAGATATGATGATTTTACCAAACCGACTCTTTTTTTGACCACCTGAGGGTAAAATCGTCATAACTTTTGATGTACAGAGAATTTTGTGTCCAAACCACTTGGGTTAGAAAGTAGACTCAACAAGCTTTCCAACGGTACCAACCACGCGCAAAATGGAGTTCAGTAGCACCCGAAGCGGCCCCGCGAAGTTTGGCTTGCTAAAGTTGGCTGCCCGGCTAACTTTTTGACTGAAAAATCAACTCCACCGTGCGGCTAACTTGGTTGGCCGGGCGGCCAAGTCATATTGGCCGCGCGGCCAACTTTGGCTGTCAAAATCTGAAAATCTGGGTTTCAGAAGATCGTTTTGCAGGCAAATATATTTGAACGAATCTCATCATTCGAACGAATATCATCATTTCCAAAAATCTTTTGCTTGATTTGTTCACCCTCCTCCCGCCTATATAAACCGAGCCTCGCCGGTTGAAGAAGAGAAAAAAAAAATTACAGAGGGAGGCACCTCCATGGAAAACCTCTGAAGCTCTGCTAAATCTCACAACTATCTCTTCCATTCTCTAAGTTCCAGTAACCTATCAAGCCATACAAAAAACCTCACCGGAAGTTTGCGTGCAAAACCGGAATCTTCCGCGTCCAGTCGATCGTTCCAAAGGTATAAAACGTATTTCTCGGTCGGGTTCCAAACCTTGGCCCTCTGAGGGAATCCTCCCGGGTCCAGTGTGACTCTACTAGTCATAGGGGTGAGCAAAACAACCGTCAATCCGTGAATCCAGTCCAAACCAAACCAATCCAAACCGATTGGTTTGGTTTGGTTTTGCACTAATATGGTTTGGTCTTGGTTTTAAAAAATTAGAAACCGTATTAAATGGTTTGGTTTGTGAATTTACGTTAACGGTTATGGTTCCAAACCGATCCGAACCGCGTGCATGAAATATATAGAAGTTTATTACATAGACTTATGTATATAAATGTATATTATTAAATTTAGATACATCAAAAAAAAACTTTATTCCCAACACCATATTACTTCACTTCCAACTCCCTAAATTTCTACATATGATAAGTTAATCATATAATTTTAATACACTACGCATATACGGCTTGGGCATAGTCTATTGATTTCTTAATGTTTTCGCTTGGTAACTAATTTTCTAATCTAATAATCTATTTCTTTACTAATTACTAGTATTATCTCTTCTTTAGTTGGTTAACGTTCGTGAGTTTTTGTGATTTTAATAGTCATAGTTTGAATATAATCTTTGGTTTCATTTATCTATGCAATTTTAATTACTTTAAATAGTTTGCGAAGATGAAATTTCAATTCTAAAAGAACCGTGGTTCAAACCGAAACCGAACCGTATTTTAATGGATTGGATTGGTTTGGTTTCTTTGATTTTATGGGTTGGTTTGGTTCTCCAAATTCATAATCCGTAAGTAGTGGTTTGGTTCCGGGTTTACCATAAAACCAGACCAATTCGGTCCATGCTCACCCCTAACTAGTCATGATTGGGCTCGGGTGGCCTTGTTTTCAATAAAATCGCCCCTCACGGTTCGTATCGAACGGTATCGTCCATTATCGCGCGGTACGGACCTCGTCCGGGGCATATTCTCCTTCAATTTCTATTCTTTAAGTATAAACTCTCCTGTGGAGTGATTTTACAAAGAAAAACTCCTCGAATCAAGTTTTTCCGTTTCGGCCAGAAGCAAATTTTTTTAAAATATCAGAGCAAAGTTGGCCGGGTAGCCAACTCACCTTAGCCGGGCGGCCAACTAAGTTAGCCACGCGGCTAACTTTTGAACCCAAAAACACTCCCCTGTTTTCTCCAGATTCATACTCTGTTTTCTTAAAACTCTGTTATTACAATTACATCCCCCAACCCCCTTTTGTCTTCAATTAAGTCCCTTTAATTCTTTTTATTATTATCATACTCGTTTATTTATTTTTATTATTATTTTGTCCATTTAAATATTTGTTTATTACGTGAACAAAGTTTTTCAATAAAATATTTTCCCAAAAATCCCACAAATGTTTAGTAAAGACCTGGTATTTCCCGGGCGAGCAGGGTGCTTTTAAACAAAACCTTCCCCATTCGTAACCTGGCTCCCGAATCCAAAGAATCTTTTTGCGGATCAAACCTTTTTCCAAATCGGCACGAGTCATCAATATTATTTTTCAACGGTTTCTCGGGTACCAAAAATCACTTTCTAAATAAATCCCGGGTGGCGACTCATTTTCATTTTCTTTAAATCAAAATACATTTTTCTGAGAGCTGCGTGGCGCCGTCCACATAATCCTGCAAGCTAAAACTAAAATTTCTTAATGGCTCCAGTTTTGTGGAAAAGGAAGGCATCATCCGGTGCATAACAAACAATATAGTGGTAAAATAAAGAGGGAGGGAAAAAAGAAGCAGCGAGGGAGTACTGAGGAGTAATGAATGGTAGTAACAAAAAATTAAAAAGAAATGCTGACTAGTGACAAACCTGAAAAATACGATACAGGTGGCCGAGGAAAGATTTGTCATGCCAATCTGAGGGCATGTCATATAGAGATGCTAGCTCAAGTACCCCAACACAGGTTTGGCTGGAATGTTCGAACACTGGTAGAGCCCAAGATCCTCTAATGGTGCAATGTAAAGCAAGGTCAAGCTGTGGATACTCTTTAGAAGAGTAATACTTCACACTAGGAGTGGATTCGGGGAATTTATGCATGAACACACGGCCAGGAAGCCCATGATCTTGTTGATCTTCTCTACTCCCTGCATCTGCATAGAAGTTATACTCTCTGCAAATCATCCTATACTTACATAGCCACTGTCTCTGAATCGTGCTATATGTCGCACCAAGAGCAAAAGGTTGGTTTTCAGTTGTAAGCAATGTCCGCCCCTCCAATGTCTTTGTGGCTCCCCAAAATTGAACTAGGGATGCATTAAGGCATGGGTATAATATCATTTTTTGGAGAGCACGTCTAATATTTTCCCTGACAGAGGGACCGCAGTCCCCAAAATTATCTGTAAATAAAAATTTAGGTTGAGCCAAAAAAAAAAGGAAAGAAGAAGATAGAATAAAGCGAGAGAGAGAGAGAGAGAGGTCACTTGCCGTAAGAGAGAGGATGATTGGGGTCGTCATCTTGTCGGCTCCAGAAAACCCATCTAATGCCTTTCCAATCGCGGTTTTTCCAAAAAGGCAAAGCCTCATAACCACCAGGTTTAACAGAAATCTCCAGTTGCGCCCATTTGAGTTCCCTCGCTGCGTACTCTTTGAAATTAAGAGGGAAATCTTCTTCTTCATGTTTAAGACCAAAAGCAGAAAGCCTCATAGCCATGGGATCTAGGAGAAATCTCCAGTCCTGACCATTTGAGAAATCGGCTTCTTCATGTTCAAAGCCGCAATCCACCATCTCCAATTTAGTAGAGAAATCGGCGAGCCCCAAAAAAGTGAAAAGGGGAAAAGAGGGTTCCTCAAATCAACTGCTTTTTTAGGTTTTATGTAACAGTCAACTGCAGGCTATACCTCTCTCTCCTCCCACCCACCTGGCCTTCATATAATAACTGACCCTTGCCTAAACTACGCCAACCAAATCCTGACAGTATATTAAATGAATGACATTCTGATTTCAGGCACTTACCATGCAATATGGATCCAATTACTTAATTGAGAAGCCTAAATTAAACACCTCCTGAAATGTGCCTACCATACATCCAAGTTACATATTATGATGCTTCATGTTACCTGTAAGTCATAAGTATCGGTTTCGTTATGCATATTTACGGTTTGAGTAAAACTGCTAATCTTTTTTACTATCCATTTCTACCTGTAGAACAGGTCACCAACAGGGTACTGTCAATAAAATAATATGTAAGCATAATTACTAGTCACAACTTCAATAAATATAACCACACTACCGAAAGAAGTTATCCTTGTTGCCTTTTTTTTTTTAACGTAACTCCAAACGGTTTGTAACTTAACCAAAACATAACCAATCTTATGCAATAGTCATTACCTAACCAGAATGGGACGCAAAAAGAATTTCATGTTTGAATCTGCACACGTATCCATATTTGACCATAACCATGATAACTCAACTACAATTGTACGTAAAAATGTAAAAAATCCAAACGGTAAAGAATGAATAAAAGTATTCCTAACATAACAAGACAATGACCTAACTTAGATATCTGATTTCAGTTTGTTGCTACTTGGTTTGCTTTGGTTTGACTGCTAGCTATGTCTTATGGCTTCTGTTTCTATTTTGTCTCTAGTGTATAATGTGGGTATACGGCAATATCAATGATGCCAGAGAAGGATTTTGGTGTGTCTATGAATGGGATAGATGTTTTCTTGAAAATTCTGCTGAAGCCGTGCTTTCTGCTGCATTGTTGTGGGGTCATGGAAGGTATCAGATCTTGTTGGTACTGGATAAAAGTCATACAATGAGATTTTATGGTCCTTAGTGTGCAGTTTTTTTGGTTTGGTTTCTGGGTGATGATCCAGGGTTTTAGTGCTGGGGTGTGTGTGCATGGGTGTTTGTGTGTTGCAGAAGTGTTTGTTGTGGGCTGCAAGGATGTGAGACTTAGTGTTTCTGTTGCAAGGTGGGGGTGAGTGCTTGTTATCAGGCATGTATAGGTGTGCTGCAAGTGACATTGCTTCCCAGAAATTCTAATGCTGCTGTTTCTCAAAGGGATGTCCCTCAAGCTGGTACTGACGCTAATTGATTAGCTGCTGCCTTTAGTGGATTTTCTATGTGTAAGGGATGGTTTGATGCTGCCGGGATATTATCCCATTTTGACAAAGTTATATGGTTGCAGTTATGTTGCTGCTTCTGATTGATCTCAAAATGGTCCCTGGAGTTGGTGCTGCTTCTGATATGCTGCTGCAATTGATGATGACCTAGTTTTGTGGTGTTTTGGATTGTTGTTGGTAATCCTTCCCATTAGAATAAAGACTATGGCTTATTTTGTTTTGCTTCCTAGTTTTCCTGCATTTGGTTGGTCCTTGACAACCTTTTCTGTTGGGGTTGTGGGTAGCAGATGAATGTCCGTGCCAAAGGTGTCAATCTCTTTGAGATGTATGGTTTCGGCTATGATGCATCCATGCTCATAATCCTTGTAATCATTGTAATTGTTACTCCCTCCGTCCCACATTGTTTGCCATTTTTACTTTTTGATTTCTTCGAACAATTGTCTATGTTTCTCAATATATAATATTTTTTATAATTTTGAAATATGTGTTTAATAAAGTTAATTAAGAATTTGAGATCTATCAAACAAGATCCATATTGTATATAAAAATCATTATAGATCAAAAGATATGGACAATTTTTGTAGAGGTCCCAAATAGTGACATGGTACAAGAATTTGGGATGGAGGGAGTACTATTTACCCTGATCACTAAATTTCATTTGCTGATAAAACACAACAAGATGATTTTTCAAACACTACATAAATCTATCTACATAGTAGACCAAAATCTTCAACTATCCTTAGGCAAAAAAACCAAAACTGGATTTTTAGTTTATTCATTTTGTCCTTATTCAAAAAAAATTTGCATTTGTTAGTTTTGCGTCGATTTTTTATGATTTATTGGTTCCTCTCGACAAAACGAATCTAAAAAGTACGAAATTATGGTGAAAATTAATTATTTTTTGAATAAAGCAAAAAATACGTGGATTATTGGATTAATTTTGGCTTTATTCAAAAAATAATTAATTTTCAACATAATTTCATACTTTTTAGATTCCTCTCGTCGAGACGAACCAATAAACCACAAAAAATCGACGCAAAACTAACAAATGCAATTTTTTTTTGAATAAGGACAACAAATAAACCCAAAAACCAGTTTTTGGTTTTTTTGCCAAAGGAGGCAGCTCAACCATAACATGTCCTAACTTGACCATAATTTTATGGACCAAAATAAAATAATATAAGTGGCAACGAATAACCAAAAAGCCTTGGTAACAGAGCTAAAATTTTTTGTTAAAGATTGGCTCGATTCTACGTTTTTCGGGCGTTTATTGCATCTCTAGTCCGGACCAAGGCTTCTCGGGTTCGGACCAAGCAATTCGGAGCGATTTGGGGAAGTTTCTGCACCCTTTGTCCGGACCAAGGTCATGGTTGTCCGGACAAACAGGTCAGCGGGGTCAAGGAAAGGTCACAACATCTCTTGTCCGGACAAGCGTAAGCTTGGTCCGGACCTAGGCGGCGGGAATTAGCCTTATAAAAGGTTTTTTAGGGTTTTGTTGCACATAGTGAGTTACACACTTTGAGAGGCAACTTTGGGAGATTAGAGAGAACTTTGTGAGACACCTTTTGTAGCTCTTTGAGCTTTGTTTCTTCGTGATTAGTGAAACCTTTTGGTCATGTGACTATCCGTGGATTAGGTTTGCATCCCCAGCAAACTGAACCACGTAAATCCTTGTGTCTCGTCTTTTTGCGTTTCTCTCTCTTCTCTATTCTGTGGTTTGGTTTTATTTCTTGATTGCAAGGCATAGATTATATTCGTTTGTTATTTGTTGCTCACTTCCGCACAACAAATTGGTATCAGAGCTCTGGCTTTTCGACCTAGGGTTTGTTTCTCGTAATCTGTGTTTTTGCTTTCGAAGAACATGTCTGAGGATTCAGGCAAAGGTTTGAAGGACGGTAAAAATCCGAGGATGATGGTGTTTCATCTTCCAAACTTGTTTCAAGTTTTCGCCCTGGGGCTTCAAGGCCGATTATGTCAGGTGCAAAGTGTGATGTTGAGAAGTTTGATGGAAAAAGTAATTTCGGCATGTGGCAGTGCGAAGTTATGGATGTCTTGATCCAACATGAGTTGGATTTTGCTTTGTGGGACAAGCCTGAGAATTGTGATGAATAGGAATGGGATCGGATCAACCGCCAGACGTGCGGTTTTATCAGGTTGTGTCTCGCGAAGGATCAGAAGTATTTTGTTATGAGGGAAACACGAGCGAAGGATCTTTGGAAAAAGCTCGAGGATAAATTCATGACCAAGAGCGTGGAGAATCGGCTCTACCTAAAGAAGAAGCTCTTCAGGTTTCAATATCGTTCAGGTATACAGATGTCTGAACATTTGAATGACTATAATAAGATACTTGCTGATTTGTTGAATTTAGATGTGGAAATTCTAGATGAGGATAAAGCCCTGCTATTGTTAAATTCCTTGTCCAAAGAATATGATCACTTGTCCACCACTTTATTGTATGGGAAGGATACTATTAAGTATGATGAGGTTGCGAATGCTCTTGCGAATAATGAATACCGCAAGAGAGATATGCAGGCACATGGTGACTCATCTAGTGAAGCCTTAATTGTAAGAGGCAGGTCTGAAAGTAAGAAATCTGGTGGTAGTAAGAATAGGGGTCACTCTCGGTCTAAGTCGAAGGGGGCTTCTCCGTCTCGTAGGCTTGCTCGAGATGAATGCGCTTATTGTCACGAGAAGGGACATTGGAAGAAGGATTGTCCTCTCATTCAAGCGAATGGGAAGGGCAAGAAAGGTCCCAAGGTTAATGTAGCACATTCGGATGATGAGGATTCGGATCAAGCGTTAGTGGGAGCATCGTTGGGAGTATCGTTGGTGTGTCAGATTGATCAGTGGATTATGGATTCTGGTTGTACTTACCATATGTGTTCGAATAAGGACCGGTTCTCTAGCATTGATATGGTCGATGGTGGAGCTGCTGTTATGGGCAAATGATCAAGCCTGTAAAATTCGTGGAGTAGGTAAAATCAAACTGAAACTGCACAATGGATCCGTTCGGTTGTTGACAGAGGTGCGGTATGTCCCAGACTTGAAGAAGAATCTCATCTCATTAGGGGCTTTAGACTCCAAAGGTTATCGAATCACTTTCGAAGGTGGAGCTCTAAAGGTTGTAAATGGTGCAATGGTGGTAATGAAGGGCATTCGTCAGAACAATCTATACTTTCTGCAGGGGAGTATAGTTTTGGGTGGAGCAGCCGCGGTTTGTAGCAATCTCGGAGAAGATGCATCGGATACTACCAGATTATGGCACATGAGGTTGGGCCATGCGGGTGAAAAAGCCAAGCAAGGTCTTTTGAAGCAAAATTTGTTGAAGGGTGCCAAGGCTTACAAGATGGATTTCTGTGAACATTGCGTTCTTGGGAAGCAACCAGAGTCAAGTTTGGCACATCAGTTCACCAAACTAAAGGTACACTTGACTACATACATTCTGATAAATGGGGACTTGCTAGAGTTGCTTCCATTGCTGGTAAGTTTTATTTTGTTTCCTTTGTTGATGATTATTCTCACCGTACTTGGGTTTATATCATGCAACATAAAGATGAGGTGTTTAATGTTTTCTTGAAGTGGAAAAAATTAATTGAAAATCAGACAGGTCGAAAGATTAAGCGTCTCAGGTCAGACAATGAGGGAGAGTATCGATCCGATCCTCTTTTCGAAGTTTGTGAAGAATTTGGAATCGAGTGACATTTTACGGTGAGAGGCACACCACAGCAGAATGGTGTGGCAGAGAGAATAAATCGTACCTTACTGGACAAGGTTCGATGTATGCTATCCAATGCTGGTTTGGGTAGAAAGCACTGGGCTGAAGCAGTGACATATGCTTGTCATCTCATCAATCAGTTGACATCCACAACATTTGAGGGTAAAACACCCATTGAGGTATGGTCTAGGAAACCTGCTAGTGATTATGATTCCTTGCGTATTTTTGGATGCCCTGCTTATTACCATATCAGGGAATTGAAGTTGGATCCAAGAGCCAAGAAAGCTTTGTTCTTGGGCTATACGGAGGGCGTTAATGGATATAAATTGTGGTGTCTGGATTCAAAGAAGGCAATCACTAGTCGAGATGTGACCTTCAATGAATCAGAGATGCTTAAGCCGCCTGTGCAGGTTATGGGTGATGATGTTGCTCAGAAACAGATGAAGCTTGATACTCAGATGGTTCCTCAAGACAAAGTTCAGTCAGCTACTAATACAGATGAGGTTGATGGGGATGATATAGATAAGGTTGAAATTGAAGTTCCAGTTGAGAGTTCTCCGCAGCAAGAGGAGTCCATTGCAACGTCTAGACCGAAAAGGACTATCAGTGTTCCGGCTCGGTATGTTGATATGGTTGCCTATGCTCTACCGGTTACAGAAGAGTCTATCCCGTCCACTTTCAAAGAGGCCATGGGTTGTTCAGAAGTTGGGGAGTGGAAAATGCTATGGGTGAGGAGATGAACTCTCTTCACAAGAATCAGACTTGGGATTTGGTACCGCTACAAAAGGGCAAGAAAGATATAGGTTGCAAATGGGTCTACACCAAGAATGACGAGTCAATGAAAAAGGGTGGCATTCGCTTCAAAGCTAGACTAGTAGCCAAGGACTACGCACAAAAGGAGGGAATTGACTACAATGAGGTATTCTCTCCTGTTGTGAAACATGCTTCAATACGTATTTTGCTAGCTTTGGTAGCTCAGTATGATTAGGAATTGGCTCAACTTGATGTGAAAATTGCGTTCCTTCATGGTGATTTAGAGGAAGAGATACATGTCTCAACCTGATGGGTTTAAAGTTGCTGGTAAGGAGAATCTTGTTTGTCATTTGAAGAAGTCTCTCTATGGTTTGAAACAGTCGTTGCGACAATGGTATAAACGGTTTGATAGCTTTATGCTAGGTCAGAAATACACACGTAGCCAGTTTGATCATTGTGTGTATTTCAAGCAACTTGCAGATAACTCCTTCATTTATTTGCTTTTATATGTTGATGATATGTTGGTGGCATGTAAAAGCAAGGTGGAGATAAACAAGTTAAAGGTTCAGCTAAACAAGGAATTCGAAATGAAGGACCTCGGCGAAGCATGAAAGATTTTGGGGATGGAGATACAGCGTGATAGGGTGAAGAGCACTATTCACCTTACACAACAGCAATATTTGAAGAAAGTGCTTGAGCAGTTTGGTGTTGGTAAGGGCAACTCAAAGCCGGTGAGTGTGCCTCTGTCTCCACATTTTGCGCTTAGTGCTTCTTTATCTCCTAGTTCGGAAAAGGAACGTAAGTACATGGCTAATGTTCCTTATGCAAGTTTAGTTGGCAGTCTTATGTATGCCATGGTCTGTACACGGCCTGACGTAGCACAAGCAGTAAGTATGGTTAGTCGCTATATGCACGATCCCGGAAAGGTGCACTAGCAAGCGGCTAAATGGATTTTTTGGTACATTTTGAGGACCGTGAATCTTGGTTTGAAGTTCGAGAAGAGGGAATCTGTTGATCACTTGGTTGCTGGTTTTGTTGATTCTGATTATGCGGGTGATCTTGATAAGTGTCGTTCAACTACGGGCTATGTGTTTACTACGGGTTATGTGATCTTGCTTTGCAGCCGACCGTTGCACTGTCTACTACGGTGGCCGAATATATGGCTGTGACTGAAGCCATAAAGGAGGCAATTTGGTTACAAGGGCTGGTAGCTGATTTGGGCGTTGAGCAAGAGCATGTTACAGTCTTTTGTGACGGTCAGAGTGCAATACATTTGGCAAAGAATCAGGTTCATCATTCTCGAACTAAGCACATTGATGTTCATTTCCACTTCATTCGTGAGGTTATTGAAGATGGGGAAGTCTTTGAGAAGATTGGTACTGCTGACAACCCTGCGGATATGCTCACGAAAGTCGTTACTAGGGTCAAGTTCAAACATTGTTTGGACTTGATCAATATGCAGCAAGTTTGACCACCTTAGGTGCATGCGCCGTTGGGCGCTTGGTTGGCAGTCACATTGACACGATCGTTGGGTATTTGGTTTTGTTTTTTGGTTTGCTGCATTGGGGAATTTGGTTTAGCAGTTTGATATCTCACCAAGGTGGAGATTTGTTGAAGATTGGCTCGATTCTATATTTTTCGGGCGTTTATTGCATCTCTAGTCCGGACCAAGGCTTCTCAAGTCCGAACCAAGCGATTTGGGAAAGTTTTTGCACCCTTTGTCCGGATCAAGGTCATGGTTGTCCGGACAAACGGGTCAGCGGGGTCAAGGAAAGGTCACAGCATCTCTTGTCCGGACAAGCGTAAGCTTGGTCCTGACCTAGGCGGCGGGAATTAGCCTTATAAAAAGGTTTTTTAGGGTCTTGTTGCACATAATGAGTTACACACTTTGAGAGGCAACTTTGGGAGATTAGAGAGAACTTTGTGAGACACCTTTTGTAGCTCTTTGAGCTTTGTTTCTTCGTGATTAGTGAAACCTTTTGATTGTGTGACTGCCCGTGGATTAGGTTTGCATCCCCAGCAAACTGAACCACGTAAATCCTTGTGTCTCTTGTCTTTTTGTGTTTCTCTCTCTTCTCTATTCTGTGGTTTGGTTTTATTTCTTGATTGCAAAGCATAGATTACATTCGTTTGTTATTTGTTGCTCGCTTCCGCACAACAATTTTAACCACCTAGAATTTCCCGCTAGCTTATAATTGCACTATCTAAAATAACTAAACAGTTATACATTTTTTTACTAAAATAGTATGTTCACTTGTTGATTAGAATCATATTTATTCTATAATTTCATAATATTTCTTTGGTATGCCATTTAGATTCGTAGAGAATTAACTCGAAGAATTTCTTTTTTTGATAAGTGTGGTGAAAAATAACTAGTCCTAATAAGGCATACTATCCAGATCAAAAAATAAATAAATAAATAAGGCATACTACATTATTCATTTATTTGGTTACCCATTTAGGGGTGCTTTGGCAAAAAAACAAAAACCAATTTTTTGTTTATTCATTTTGTCTTTATTCAAATTTTTTTCGCAAATGTTAGTTTAGCGTCAAATTTTTGTGGTTTATTGGTTTCTCGAGACGAGACGAATCTAAAAAGTATAAAATTATGGTCAAAACTAAATTTTTTTTAATAAAGCCAAAATTACATGATTTATTGTTTTAATTTTGGCTTTATTCAAAAAAAATTTAAATTTTCCCGTAATTTCATACTTTTTAAGAATCCTCTCATACGAACTAATAAACCACAAAAAATTGACGCAAAACTTACAAATGCGAATTTTTTTTGAATAAGGACAAAACGAAAAACCAAAATATCTTTGAAGCGTTTCGTCAAACAAGTAAAATGCAAAGTGAACAGAAAGTTTATCTTCAGATTCCATTCAATGACACACACTACCAGCATGAATATAAAGAAGCTAGTTGTAATGCAAATCCCGTTTAACATTGAAAAGCCTTCAAAATCAGCAAATGAATTGAAAAAGAATTGGTATCTGGTTCCAACCCAATAAAACAGCAACAGATTGGAAGTTGTACCTCAAAAGCGCTAATTCAGAATCAATTAAGAGCAATTTCCAAGGCCGACTACCGAAAGATAGAAGTTGAGAACTTGAGCGATCGTCGGTCAGAGATCAAGAGGAAGAAATGCTGCAAATACACAAGCGAAGTCGGCGATGAGAAGTCTCGGGCTGCTCAGATTGTGAGACACTACAAGTCGTCAAACTTGCGTGCGCGATTTGTTTTCATACGTCTGACTTGCGCACTTGCGCGCTCGTGCTTGTCAGTTTGTTGGGGGTTGTCCGCCACCAACTAAGGAGACGCGTTTTTATTTGTCTGTATCATATTTTTTTTGACGCATTTAGGGGTGTTCACTAAACGGTTTTTAGGTTTTAGTTTTTTAGACCCAAGTTGTAGTTTAAATCTACAACTTGTTCCACTAAAATGTTGGTCTTTTGGCAAAAAAACCAGAAATTGATTTATTGGTTTATTCGTTTTGCCTTTATTCAAAAAATATTTGCATTTATTAGTTTTGGGTCAATTTTTATGATTTATTGATTCCTCTCTACGAGACGAATCTAACAAGTATGAAATTATAGTGAAAATTAATTATTTTTTGAATAAAGCCAAAATTAAACCAATAAACTACGTATTTTTGGCTTTATTCAAAAAAAGTTTAGTTTTGACTATGATTTTATACTCTTTAGATTCGTCTCGTCGAGAGTAACCAATAAACCACAAAAATTTGATGCAAAACTAACATTTGCGAATGTGTTTTGAATAAAGACAAAATGAATATACCAAAAAACAGGTTTAGTGGAATAAAGTGGTTTTAGAGTTGAAACAAACCAATTCTTTTTGGGAGTTTTTTTGTTAGTGGAATATAATAGTTTTTTGAGTTAAAATAAAACCAGTTTTTTTTTAGCGGAACACCCCCTAATAGTTTTGCGTCAATTTTTTATAATTATTTTATTCTGAAAGGTGGCTTTTGGTGGGATAAAAAATTGGGTAACTCTCATAATTTTTAACTTTTCTGATTCCTCACGTTTATACAAATCTGATGTAAAGGTGGCTTTTGGTTAGATATTTCTCAAAAAAATGGGATGATTCTTATAATTTTTTACTTTTTTGATTCCTCGAGACGAATCAAAAGACGTGATAAATTTGATGCAAAATTAGCAAACAAAAAAAAATTGAATCAAAACAACCAAAAAATTGAAAAGCCACTTGGTGTGAAATAACTCATATAGGCCAACCCACTACAAAACCGAATATTCTATGATGCTCCTAAGTTTAGTCGTATGGAGCATGATGCCCTCATCAAATATTAATCTTTAAATAGAGTTTTAGGTAAATCTAAGTCGTTAGATCAAAACCACCCACAAAAGGTAAGGTGAATTTGGTAAAAACGAGATGGTTTTGTATTTTTTCAGCCATAAAACACAATTTTACTTACCATAAACACTGATTTTACTCACTAGTTTTTATGCTAACACTTACTACAATAAATTGCTATACTTACCACAATGATTACACTTATAACTCCCTCCGTCCATTTTTTAGTGTCGATATTTTCATTTTGAGTTGTCCCTTTATAAGTGTGTTTTGAAAAGACAATGGGTAAAAGTTTGTGCCATTATTATTTTATCATTTTAAAAAGTTAGTGGGTAAAGAGTTAATAGGTAAAAGTAGAGGATAATTTTGGAAAGTGGATGTAAAAATTGATGTGAAAAGTGAAAAGTTGATGTGACAGATGTAATGATGATGTTTCTTTAATAAGTTGGATTTACGAATCAACACACTTAAAAATGGATGAAGGGAATACATTTTGTGGTCACTTTGTAACGCCCCTAATTTTGGGAACGTTATATTTAATATAAAAATAATAAATAAATCTTACAACAAGTTTCCACCTCGGAAATTACATAATTCTCCTTCCAAATACATTTATTCAAACAGGGTCAACTAGAGTTTTCTCTACTCCATTGCACGGTCATCAGCTCCGGCTGTGTCCTGCTTAGCTCCATAAGCTCCCAAGCTGTAGAATTCCTCCTGTTCACTTCCATGGTCTGGCATAATATGTCAGAGTCGCTGTAGACACCCCGATTTTGAACCCGAGATACACACAAGCATTCCCGATAATGAAAATGACCAATGATGTTTACCTTGAGGACCGGAACAAGGCTTAAACTTGACAAACCCTTCAAACATCCACCAAAACCAACCAAAAGCCTCCTCAAAACAAACCCAAGCCTACACCATCGTCTAGTACATTCAAAATCCTCTTTATCGATATATAATACGTCCCAATCCGTTTTGAAATGAGGGAGATGCGGGCGTTTCACTAAAATGGCCCGTTTTCCCGACCTCTTGAGGGTAAAATGGTCACACACAAATCATTTGGCATTGAGACCACTTGGGTTAGAAAGTAGACTCAACCACCTTTCCAACGCTTCAAACCACTCCTAAATCGGAGTTCGGTAGCACCCGGGGTAACCCCGCGAAGTTTGGTTAAAATTCTACAGAACACACCTTGGGCGCCCAACCTGTACACCAGTCAGTTACAGGCAGTGGCTGTCATGATGAGATTCTGCTGCAAGAGGAGCGTCTGTCCCCCCATTTCTGTCGTCCCTCACTCACTCCCTCACTCATTCACTCACCCTCTCACTCACTCACTCACTCACTCACTCGCTCACTCGCTTTCACTTTATAAATACCCGCCCCCTCCACTCTCTCATTCTCTCTTTTAACCTCTCTCACTCACCTACTACCATTTCTACTCCCCTCTCTCCTAAACCAGCAACCAAAAACCACTCTTTACTCTCTAAGAGTTCATAGAAAACAACCAATTTCGTTCATAGCTATTCCATAATCAAAGAACCCATTTCTAAGCGAAAAACTCATCATCAAGCCCAAAATACAACCACTCCCTTAGAGTACAACCAAAAACAGTCCTAAACCACCTTAAATACAACCAAAACCTACTGTCCTAAGTCCATAAACTGATCTCCAAAGCATTCACCAACCAAAACATCAAGTCCAAGCCAAGTTCAAGCACAAAAAGGTAGAAAATCATGTGAAAATCACATGTTTTGGTCCCTCTGAGGGAGACCAGTAGGTTCACACAAGTTCTTTGTACTTGTTGTGAGCCTACAAGGTCATAAAAATCAAGAAAAACATTTTCAAAATTTCCAGTTTTAAAAGGGTTGAGCGCCTAACCTCACCTTGGGCGCTCAAGCCTGCACTTGAAAGTTAGTTTGGTATTTCTGGCATTACATTTTACACCGAACTCCATTTTCGACGAGTTATATATCAAAACGTAGATAATTTGAAGAGCTGCAACTCTATAGTTTTATTCTCTTCCATATTCTGCCTTTACAGTGCCCAAAATTTGCAAATAAGCTACGGACAGATTGATGTTTTGTGTATTTTGTTCTCTGATCATCATTTTATGTCATCTCATCATCATTTTGGAAGGTTGTGTGTGTTGTTAAGTACTTATGTTAGCTTATCTCACCTCTCTCAAGCTCTCATATCACCTTTTCTTATATTTTTATGAATAATCAAAGAAACAAAGTCAATAAATTTGTTTATTATTCATGAGTCATGCCTGGTAGCCCTTGTTTGTTGTTGAAAATCATTTTCCATTGTATGCTTGGTAAAGAGGTTGTGAATACATGAATAATGAAACAAAGAGGGATTGATTGAAAGTGAGAGCCAAGGATCACCTTGGGCGCCCAACATGGTTCCTAGATAGTTCTTGCAGTTTGTTTATTTAATTACTGTCATCATCTTATCCAAGGTTGTGAATACCGTGCCGTACCGGCCGATACGTACCGGTTTAACACAAAAATGGTACCAAGCACCGTACCGTGCTCAATACCGGCTGTTACCGGTCGGGTACCGGCCGTACCGGCAAATACCGGCCATATCGGCGAAAACGAGAATACCGTCCGGTATTTTTGCAAACTTGGTTTTCTGTCCACGCGTTTGACTGCCCCACCCGTCGACGAAGAAATCAGGAGGAGAGAGAGAGTGTGTTTCGTCTTCTTTGATGCTAGAAATAGAAGAGGGAGAGAGAAATATGTGATTCGTTATTCAGTCTGGTACCGTTTTGCAGATCGGTCGGATGATTCAGATCGGGACCAGGGAGAGAGAGAGAGAGGTCGGCGGAATACCTCTATGTTTTGAACGGTGTCGGTGGAATACGATGCAGTAAAGAGAAGTTTTATAATGGAGCCCTAAAATGACAAATAGACCAGCTTGCCCTTTTACAAAACGTTTAAAATGGTTACAACTTACAGACTACGTGTTGGAAAATGGGATATGGGTCGACTGGCAAGGATTTTTTCATGTGAGTGGAATTTTTTCCAAGTTTTAACTCTCAACTATTAATTTTATAACACTATATAAACATAGTTGCGCTAAATCCGAAATGGTATCTGGTATCGTCCGGTACCGGTACCGTACCATACCAGTAGAAAAACCGATACGTAAGCCGATACGGTATTCAGAACCTTGATCTTATCTCAAGTGTGTGTGTATGGGTTCAACTCTGTTGCTCATCAATCTGTGGTTAATGCCTCTTTTCTCTCAACTCAAATTCAATCTCATCTATTGATTTTTTCTCAAAGCCAAATGTTCAAAAATCCATGTTTTGCTTGATAATTAATCTTGAATGCTTTGTTGAAGGTTATGTTTTGGATTATGAATTGAAAATCAAATTTGAAAATGTTTGTGATCAGAGCAAAGTAATCTTGAAACCAGAAAGTAATGGTGGAATTGTGGAGTTTGAGAGACCTTGAGCGCCCAAGGTCACCTTGGGCGCCCAACCTCTCTTCTGTCAACAGATTGATTAACAGTTGTTGTACCTTTTATTGCTTCCATTGTTCATTTTAATCTTATTTTCTGTCTTCATTTCATTTTGTTCACTCATAACCTTGTTCATATCATCATTATCGTTATCATCATCATTTCATTTGCGATAATACACGCACATGAACACCGTAGCTTCTTACGTTGTGTTTATCTTACGTATGTGCTACTTTATCTTGTTTACGTGTTCAAAACCAATTTTAAGCATTTTATATCCCACAAATTATTTAGTAAAGACCGGTTCACGGACCGGGCGAGAGGGGTGCATTCAAACCCTTCCCCTCTCGTAACCAAACCCCCGAGCCCGGAAATAAAGGTTTTCGCATGACCGATAAAACCATTTTTCAAAACCATTGGGCATAACGAGTCACTCTTTTTGGTTTCTCGGGTTCATTCCTTAAACCCGGGTGGCGACTCCAAAATCATTTTCAAAATCAAATAGAATCTGGGAGCCAACGCCATCGTGTGGGTGGCCGCCCGACGGGTGTCCACAAAATGGCGACTCCGTTGGGGATCGCTGGTTAATACTTATTTTTGCAAACTTTTTGTAAAACTTTTGTGTTAATCAAAAAGAGGGTTTTACTTGAAAGATAATTTGTGGGATTTCAACAATGTTTAGAATTTGGTTTTTGCATCTCACGTGCATGGTTCCTAAGCCTCGCTGGTGTGTTCTGGAAATCCCACCCGGCTTGTCGGTGATGGGGAATCCCAGAATGCCCAGCAGCCCTCGACCGTGACGAACTACGTTGTTAGCACCGTTTACGGTGGATTACAGCCTCTGGTTCTGAGTCCGGGGTACCCTTCTGCCACCAAAACCCAACCTTGGCATGTAGTTTTGTACCAATAGAACCCCAACGTTAAGGATGGACCCCCATTTTTGTTAAGTTTCTGAGCTCCCACATGTTACGTGTTACCGTTTTTCTTGGCATGACACGTTGCATTCATGCATTTGCATTCATAGGTGGTACTGTTAGATTGCCCGTTAGGCCGTCGGTTTCCTTTACGGTTAATAGAAAGTTGTCTTCGCCCGATGATGAGTCGTGCACCTTATGTGCACGTTTTCGCCCCGATAGTCCTTAACGATTGACAAGAATTGGAAAATTTATGGGTACGCCAACCCATTAACCGGTTCTAAGCAATGACACGACGGAAATTAGGCACGGTTGGACCGACATGGTACATTCGCCTCTAATTCCAAAGTCGAGTACTTGTCAAGGACTTGTTAACCATATTTACCAAATCTTGTCGGCCCTTTTCTAAGGATACGTCGTTCGAAAACAAAACTTGAGGATCGGGGCAACTTCCCAAAGCCGTTTTAGTTAGTCAGTCTAGGAGACTATAAATCCATAGAGTTTGAGATACCTCCGGCGTTTGCCGTGCCCATACGGCTACCCGTGTTTCGAACTAACCTTGAGATCATTAGTATTCGGGTTGCAACACCCATATTGCCTTGTCTCGGATGGTCAGGAAAAGCGACTGGCTCTGGTTCCAACGAAGATTGGAATTTAACCAGCTGAGTAAAATGACTTACCCGGGGTGTTGAAAAATCTTCGTTACAATGATCTTAAGTGAGATTTAAAACCGGTGGGGATTTTGGATTAAACATAAGATAGCTTATAAGACAGTCTAGGAGACTATAAATCCATGGAGTTTGCGAGACCTCTAGTGTTTGCCGTGCTCGAACGGCTATTTGAACTAGCCTTAGGGTCATTTGCATCCAGATTTCAACAACTTTATTGCTCTGCCTCAGATGGTCTACAAGGAGATTGGCTCTGATTCCACGAAGCTTGGAATTTAACCTGCCTGTCACGACTTACCCATGGTTGTTGTTTCAAACATCTGTGCAATGGCCTTAAGTGAGATTCGAAACCGGTAGACTTACCCGATGGTAGTTTTAGGATAATCTATAGGACGGATGTCAGTCCAGGAGACTCTAAATCCATGGAGTTTGAGATACCTCCAGTGTTTGCCGTGCTCGAACGGCTCCCCGTGTTTTGGCCCAGCCTTAAGCACATTCGTACCCGGATTGCAACAATTTTATTGCTCTGTCTCGGATGGTCTACAAGGAGATTGGCCCTGATTCCACGAAGTTTGGAATTTAACCTGCCTGTCACGATCTACCCGTGATTGTTGTTTCAAACATCCGTGCAATGTCTTAAGTGAGACCGAGACCAGTAGTCTAGATCCTAGGACGACACGACGATGACAAAGGCATAATATTTTCTTCATTAAAACCAGGGGCACAGTCTGAATTCGAATCTTTTGCTTTACTGTCAGTCCTGAATCCTTCGGTCAAACAAGAAGAACTTACCCACATCCAAACCCGAACCACCAAGTGAGCATGGACAACTCAAACGGAAGTGAACATTTAAAGAAAGAAATGCAAGACTTGGAGGCTAGGAATGATGCCCGGGTGGCCCAGCTCATGGCAATATTGGTAGACATTCAGGGTCGCCTCCCTCCGTCACAACAAATCCCTGAAGGTGTCCAAAACCAAGAAGTCCGGCATGAAGAGCGACAAGAACAACCTGTTGAAAACCCTCAATTGGCCGGAATGTTGGCCAAAATTGCTAAGCTCGAAGAATCAGTCCTCAAGAATGGAAAAGTTGTGGCCACCGGTTTTGACATGAATAAGTTATGTTTATTTCCTGATGCAAAACTTCCTAAGAAGTTCAAACCGGTAGATTTTGAGAAGTTTGACAGAACCGGAAATCCTGAGGGGCACATCCAAATGTATGTAAGTTCACTCTCTCTCCAAGAGGTGGACGAAAAGACTATGGCTCACTCTCTCTCCAGTGGTTCCTTTCTCTCGACATTTCTAAGAAGAGGTCATGGGAAGAAATTGCGGCTGCTTTCATAAAGCAGTACAATTACAACATCGAGTTGAAAGTGACCACCCGTGAGCTAGAAGGCACTAAGATGGGTGAAAATGAGTCATTTGCGGACTTTGTGAAGAGATGGATGGGAAAGGGTGCTCAAATGACTGATCGACCCTCCGATAAAGACCAAATGAGGATGATTACCCGAAATCTCCTGCCTACACTTGCCAGACACTTGGTGACAGCATCGGCATCAAATCTTAAAACCTACTTTGATGTTGGGTTGGCAATTGAAGAAGCAATTAATACATGATGGTATTCTAGGAAATGATGGCCCCACTTTTGAGAAGATTTACTCTGGGGAAGACAGCACCCTATATGCAAACACCTCCTCCAACAATGACCCCAACCAAACTAAACCAGCCAACGAAATCACAACCAATAGGCCCAAAAACCAGCAAAGAATATTTTCCCAACTCCCCGCACCTTTGTCATCGGTCTATGAAGAGCTTCTCATGGCCGGTTTTCTCACACCACTCCAGCCAACACCACCTCCACAAAATCCCCCACCATCTTACAACCCAAATCAATTTTGCGCCTTCCACCAAAAAGCCGGTCACCCTATCGAGAGATGCCAACGCCTCCGTCACCAAATCCAAGACCTCATTGACAATGGAACCATCTTTCTCCCATCACAAAACCCAAGTACCATTTCCCAAACCACTACTTAAGCACTAACCAGACGTCCGCATCAGTCAAATCAACCTCATATCCAATAAGATACCCCCAAACCCCACCATATCCCAACCATAACTTTCATATCGACCCCACTATGATGGAACCATTGCTCAAGAGAATCATCAGTGGCCATGCAATTGTCCAATCTTCCGCGAGTCTTGGAAGTCTAGTCCAGTTTTTGCTTTTATTGAGTCAGTCTTGTACTTTGAGTCTGTCATGGTCTCGTATCTATGTAATTTTAACGTTTGAGTCTATAATGTCTTGTTGTTGTTAAGGAAAAAGAAAAATCCAAAAATAGAGTCAGTTTCGTAGTCCCGAACTACGCATGACCTGATTCCTTGCAAAGGGATACGTAGGCAACCCTAAGTGGTTCGGTCGTAACGATCAAAAATCAATGTCACTCTATTGTGTTGAAATTGTCATCATAAACTTGGGTTTTTACAAAAATCCCTCACCTTGGAATTGTTTTCCCCCATCATCTGAAAAATCATGATAATCAATTCAAAACACGAGATGAATTTTGATTGAACCCCCGCCCCACACAAGGAGGATTTCCAAGGGACCATTCCCCGGCGCCATCAAGAAGCACTGCTTTGACCCCGAAAAAAGCCTGCTAGGTCGAAAACCCGCAAGGGCGGCCTAGGCAAAAGTTAAGGCAAAAAGCTCGCTAGATCAAACTTCAAATCGAGACCTAGGCAAAAGTTAGAGCATGCATAGGTTCTCTCTATCAAGTTGCGCAATTCAAAATGAAGAAAGGCATTCATTGTTGTTATTCCCCACATATATATCCATTGCAAGCCCTTTTTGAGCCTGAATCAATTTCTTCGCAATTTAACCCAGCCAGGCAGCTGTCCCCCACACTGGGGTGAAATGAGAAATGTGAAAGTGCCAACAGAACTAAAGTGCCAAAGATATAGGCACGTGAAGATTTGAAACATCACAAGAATGGAAGTGCCAAACTCATAGGCATGCGAAAAGGCCAAACACATAAGCGCAACAAGTTGAGAAACACCGAAGAAACAGGAAAAAGGAAAAACCAAATGAAAGAAAGTGCCCATCAAAAGCAAAAGGATGCACAAAGAAAAAGAAAGATTAAAAGAAAATGCCCCTCCAAAGCGAGAGGGGCACGAATGGTGTCCAAGTTAGCTGCTAGCTCAAACAACCCTAAGGAAAAATGAAATTTTTGAGCCTATTATCCTTTCTTTGTCAAACCCAAAACCATGGCCCCATTATAACCTAAATAAAGCCCTTTCAGATTGAAAAGTGCAACTTTGATAGCGAGAATCCTAGTCCAAAAAGGGAACAGTATAATCTCCCTTAAAAGTCAAAGCATTGCGTAAACATTGGCGTCAGCCAATGCAAAAATTCAAACTCGGGCACGTCAATGAGTCTTCATCAGCAGCCCTCCAACATGGGCATATTAATTGAAAGTCAATGGGGCATCATTAACAACTGGGGGCATGGGTTCATAATAAGAAATCTCGTGTTTTGACAAAACAATCAATTTGAATGATCATCATTTGATGAAGTGAAACAATTTCGAAATCTCGAAGGGAAAAGTCATTAAAAACCCGATTTTGTGATGACAATTTCAGCATCCATGGTGAGGCATGTTTTCCATCTTTCATAATTTCAAGTCAACATGATTTTCCACATCCTTTAAGTCAATGAAGTCTTCCCTATCTTCTCCGCCCGGCTAGGGGCACCAGTAAAGGGGGTCACTCAATTGATAAAAGACCTTGTCTATTCCTTCGAAGTCAGTCTTATCAAAATACACCCCTTTGTCAAAAGGCCGATCAAATTTCTCGGCCTTGTCAGTCTTATCAAAATAAACCCCTTTGTCAAAAGGCCGATCAAATTCCTCGGACTTGTTAGTCTTGTCAAAATCGACCTCTTGGTCAAATAAGTCAAACTGTCTTAGTCTAGGCTATCCTCGACTCGTGGAAAATAATTTTGATACATGGAAAAACTCGTGCTTTGGGTAGACGGACAATCAGTCGCTAAAACCATCAGTGGAGCCAAGAAAAAGGGATCAGAACTAAGGTTAGTCATCTGTGGAGGCATGTCAACCCAAAATTGGGGCACGTTAGTCCAAATGCCATTCACTAGGGCAAGCCTACCTCTGAATCCAAGAATGGGGCATAAAGACCCAATGCCTTAACTCAAAAGTCAACCCAAAGCTCCAGCCAGCCTAAAAGCTCAAATGAAAGTCACAACCCGAGCTCCAACTCAAATCCCCAACAAATGCCAACCCAAAGCTCAAAGCCCTACCAAAAGCTAATCCAAGGCCCTAAACCTCACCAAAAACCAACCTAAAATTCAAGCCTTGACGAAGGCAAGTCCAAAACTCAAAACCTAAAACCCAAGCCCTGCCAAGCTCAAACTCGAACCCTAGCTAAAGGGAAAGACGTAAAGCAAAAGGGATACCCGGTTGTGCCACCCACTTTTTAAGGAAGGAATGTTGTCACTGTTGTCGTCAAAGTGTCAAAACACGAATCCCACCTAATCGTCTTGCGGGATGATCTTATCAATTAGCCATCCTGAGGGACAATCTCTTCAATCAAACAATTAGCCGTCCTGCGGGACAATCAATCAATCAATCAACCATTCTTTGGGATAGTCTTTTCAAATAACAGATCAATCGTCCTGCGAGATAATCTTCCCGAACAACTTGTTCTGCGGGACAATTTTCAAATCAATTTTGGGATAGACGTTAAAGTTTCTCATCTTTGCTTTAAGAAAGATTTCACACCCGTGGTAGCCGCCTCGTTATCACACTCCAATCATTTTAGCCACCGCGTAGGTGCATTTAATCATCCAACTTCACCTCGCTACTCAATAGATAATCATAGTCAAAATCACATTTATAGTGTCTCGTTAAACACAGGATAGTCAAAATCATGCTCATAGTGTCCCGTTAAGCACGGGATAGTCAAAATCATGCTCATAGTGTCCCGCTAATCGCGGGATAGTCAAAACCATGCTCATAGTGTCCCGTTGAGCACGGGATAGTCAAAATCATGCTCATAGTGTCCCGTTAAGCACGGGATAGTCAAAATCATGCTCATAGTGTCCTGTTAAGCACGGGATAATCAGAATCATGCTCATAGTGTCCCGTTAAGCACGGAATAATCAAAATCATGCTCATAGTGTCCCGTTAATCGCAAGATAGTCAGAATCATGCTCATAGTGTCTCGTTAATCGCGGGATAGTCAAAATCATGCTCATAGTGTCCTGTTAAGCATGGGATAGTCAAAATCATGCTCATAGTGTCCCATTAAGCACGAGCTCATAGTGTCCCGTTAATCGCGGGATAGTCAAAATCATGCTCATAGTGTCCCGTTAAGCACGGGATAATCAAAATCATGTTCATTGTGTCCCTTTGAGCAAGGGATAATTATTGTGATAATCATTGTGTCCCCTTGAGCACGGGATAATCAAAATCATGTTCATTGTGTCCCCTTAAGCACGGGATAAGCATAAATCATGTTCATCGTGTCCCGATGCACAAAGGATAAACATAAATCACGTTCATCGTGTGCTGATATGCAAAGCATAATCATGACCCTCGTGTCTCATCATCCATGAAATAAACACGAACATAATCACAAGTATCATGTTTTTCTTCATAAAGCATTCCTTGTTTTTGCTTAAAATCATGCATTCAAAAGCTTTGATTTGTTTTCAATTGCCCCAAGAACTACGCTGGTGTGATGAGCCAGAAGAAACTTCATCCAGGTTTATCGTTTATAGTGTGATGAGCCAGAAGAAGCTTCATCCAGGTCCATCGTTTATGGTGTGATGAGCCAGAAGAAACTTCATCCAGGTTTATCGGGTGATGAGGCAGAAGAAACTTCATGCATGTTTATCGGGTGATGAGCCAGAAGAAACTTCATCCGCGTTTATCGTTTATGGTGTGACGAGCCAGAAGAAAATTCATCCAGGTTTGTCGTTTATGGTGTGATGAGCCAGAAGAAAATTCATCAATTACTTTGTTTTGTATTTACTTGCCCCGAAGAACTACGCTGGTCTGATCCCTACAATGGGGTACGTAGGCAGCTTCTGAAGCTCGACCAATTGCTTTTTAATGTTTTCCCCCAGCAGCTTGAAGTGAATTTTGGAAAGCAAATCGGAGTGTCTCTTATCTTGGACAACACTTATACCAACTCATGATGTAAAGTATTGTCCAAGAGGGGCAACTGTAGACACCCCAATTTTGAACCCGAGATACACACAAGCATTCCCGATGATGAAAAGGACCAATGATGTTTACCTTGAGGACCGGAACAAGGCTTAAACTTGACAAACCCTTCAAACATCCACCAAAACCCATAAAAAGCCTCCTCAAAACAAACCCAACCCTACACCATCATCTAGTACATTCAAAACCCTCTTTATCGATATATAATACGTCCCAACCCGTTTTGAAATGAGGGAGATGCACGCGTTTCACTAAAATGACCCCTTTTCTCGACCTCTTAAGGGTAAAAGGGTCACACACAAATCATTTGGCATTGAGACCACTTGGCTTAGAAAGTAGACTCAACCACCTTTCTAACGCTTCAAACCACGCCTAAATCGGAGTTCGGTAGCACCCGGGGTAGCCCCGCGAAGTTTGGTCAAAATTCTACAGAACACACCTTGGGCGCCCAACCTGTACACCAGTCAGTTACAGGCAGTGGCTGTAATGATGAGATTCTGCTGCAAGAGGAGCGTCTGTCCCCCCATTTCTATCGTCCCTCACTCCCTCCCTCACTCATTCACTCACCCTCTCACTCACTCACTCACTCGCTTTCACTCTATAAATACCCGTCCCCTGAACTCTCTCATTCTCTCTTTTAACCTCTCTCACTCACCTACTACCATTTCTACTCCCCTCTCTCCTAAACCAGCAACCAAAAACCACTCTTTACTCTCTAAAAGTTCATAGAAAACCACCAATTTCGTCCATAGCAATTCCATAATCAGAGAACCCATTTCTAAGCCAAAAACTCATCATCAAGCCCAAAATACAACCACTCCCTTGGGCCTCGTTTGATTCGTGGACTAGAACAGGCAGGATTGATTGTCCTGGGATTAGTAGTCCTGGACTATTTGTCCTGGGACTAATTTAGTCCTGAATGTTACACAATCCCATGTTTGATTCGTGCAGGATTAACATCGGGATATCCTATGCTTTGGTCAATCCCATGTTTGGTTCCCTAAACTTAATTTTGCGATTAATATGAGGACTCTCTCTCTCTCTCTCTCTCTCTCTCTCTCTCTCTCTCTTAAACCAATTTCAACCAATTAAATTTTTGAAAATCAAATTCAA
>JAXBDA010001642.1:0-51831 GCA_036023075.1 Gaultheria prostrata
AAACTAAAAAATAATGTATTTACCAAAATAATTTTCAAATTTTTTTGCACCATATTAAAGTTCTCAATGAGATCTATCAAACAAAATCCATATTGCTTAGAAAATTATTTTTGTAACTATATTATTTATTAGTTTGAAAATTGCACGTAGTTTCGTAGGGGGCAAACATTTTGGAACGGAGGGAGTAATAAAAAATAGGAGCGGGGTGACATTGGTAAACGAGTGCACCACCGCTTTCTTCCTGGCTATTTTAGCATCGGCATTGAGCTGGCCGCCTAAGAGCATTTCCAACTGCCTCAGCAGTTGGAGCATTTGGCCACAATGGTGAGGCAAACGGCAGAAAAGGGGGAAAGAAGGAAACCCAGCAGCGTCGGCATCCCCCTCGGCAATTCCTACCGAGCTACAGCGCCTCGTCAAGGCTGGCGACTTCCAGCACCTCGCCAGCTACCCCCCACCCCCACCTTCTCTCTCTCTCTCTCTCTCTCTCTCTCTCTCTCGCCGGAAAAAACGAGGTCGCCGGAGGAGTTATCCTAAAATCGATTTGAATCTAGCATGTTGTAGGTATCGTCGAGAGGATTTCAATTGTGTAAGGATCGTCGGAGGAGGAGTCCACCGGAGCCTGCACGCGCAGGCCGACAGGAGCGCGTGACGGCGTGTGAGATCCACTCTCGCGAGTGTTATGCACGTGCCTCTGGGGTAGAAGACGACCGTGGGGTGTTTTTTTTTTTTTTTGTTGAGCCAAGTGGCTAGGCTATTGGGTAGATGTGATATTTTTTGGCTAGCTATATCAATATATGGCTTATTTTGTAGCCACTTTGTTGATAATGGTATTGAGACTGATAGAGATGCTCTAAGAGCAATCCCAATAAACTCAACAAATAGGCTGTCTATTCTATCTTACCTAGCCAAAGCCCCCCACACAGCCTCAATAAAAGGCTCTCTAAACTCCATCCATGAATAGTGCTTCTCCATTCAAGGCCTTATTTGTTGAGGCACTAGTCACAAGCCATATCTTATTTTATTCTCTCTCTCGCTCTCTCTAATAACAAGAATAAATATTAATATTTTAATACAAAGTAGGTAAAATAGAGAGTATTGTTGGAGTGTTAATAAAAAAAGTATCAAACTATAATAGATATGAGCACTGTACACTATACAATTTGCCTACCTATTGTTGGGATGCTCTAAGCAAGTTTTTGACCAAATTATATACAAAAAAAAAGTCACTTTTCAATTTTAGTTAATCATTTTTTTTAGAAGTATACTACTTGAGGCTCTATTATAACTTTATTTCAGTGAACTATTCTTTCTTTTTGTTTTAGTTATTTCAATTAATATAAGTTCTTACTGAGTCCTTTCTAACGGTTGTTTTTGTAATGACTCTATTCTAATGGGTCATGTTAAGAGAGCGAATAAGATAGCTTTGAGTAGCAATGTTCCAGGGAGGGGAAGACCCAAATTGACTTTAGATGCGGTAGTGCGCAAGGATTTGAGTCTACTAGGGCTAAGTGAGGAAGCAGCACTTGATAGAGCTCAGTGGAGGAAAATGATTCATGTAGCCGGCCCTAATTGATTTGGGACATAAGGCTCGGTTTGGTTTGGTTTGAATATGAGTTACAAAGATTAACGGGGGCTGAGGAGAAAGGCATCACAATGTGGGGAAGCATCCCAACTAGGTTGGCACCCAACCACACGACAACCATATGCCACCTCGGACCCAAACGGAACAAGCTGACCGGACCCAAACGGAACAAGCTGACCAGAAGTCAACAAGAAACAAGAAAGATAGGCCAGAATTACAAAGTGCCCAATGACCAACACCTGATACACCAAGGCTACAAAATTATGATATACATCAGTAAAGTATCAGTAGCAACCCAGTGAAGCCTAAAACCCAGCAGGAGAAGATCTATCCAGCAGTAGCAAGATGTAGTAGGCTATTAGTAGCAGCATTACTAATTATCCAGAGGCATGAAATGATACCGAGAAGCAGATTTCAGAAAATGAACAATAGCAAGACCAACACTCAAACTCCCAGGCAAGCACCAAATGCTCCAGAGTGCTTTTAAATCGCATCCAAGATGCTCTTCAAATTATACAGAAAATCATCAATAGAATAGGGATGAGAAGGGGCGGAGGCATTAAGAGTCAAATGGGGTCAGTTGACCCCACTGAGCTGTCAACTTCCTATAGGATAGATGTAGTTTTTTAGGGAATTTTGTAACCTTGCCCCAGTGTACCATATAACCTTCCGTCCAGCACACAGTCGCCAGATCATCCTATTCCTCTAGCGGAGCTTTGGGGCAAGGGAGATTCTCTCAGACCCGCTTGGATCTGTTGCTTACGGGTCTTGCATGTGTGGTTTTCAGCCTCGTTTCTTATCTTCGCTGCCGTTGTGACTCTTGGGCGTGGGGTTTTATCCGATCTTCAATCAATCGGCTCGTCTATCATTCAACAGCTTATCCTCCGGCCCTTACCTTTGCCGTTTTTTTGGTCTTTCGATTTTGGACCTTCAACAATCACCACAAATCCTCCGACCCGTATCCCTGCCATACCTTTTCATTTGCTGTTTAACTCGACAAAGCCGATCAGTGCTTTTTAAAAAATGGGTTTTCAAATTTGGTTTTTATGTTTTAAAAATGGGTTTTTAATGTTGGTTTTAACTGGGTTTTATATATTTGGGTTTTCAAAATATATGGGTGTTCTGATCGGTTTTTTTGTTTTGTCGATGTTGCGGCCTTTCAAGCTCTTTGCAGGTATTGAGCAGCGAATGGGAGTAAGGTTATTGTCGGGTTTGTTCGAGCATAAAAGGGGAGTAAGCTTAATGTTGTGCTTGTTGGACATTTGTGTGGCGACAACGGTGGTGGTCTTCCCTTTTTTTTTTTGAAAAGCAAAGATAGATTTCATTAATCCCAAGGGAGCCAAAATAAAATCAGTACAATAGGAAAAAATTTGCATTGAGAGACGTTCGGAGTCGCATTGACTCCTACTACTGCTACTCGCAAATACTTAACCTACTTCCACGCCTCTCAATTATTTTGATTGGCAAGGGACTAATCAAAGACACCCAAGGGCCAAGCCCAAAGAGGCATACTGAATATTGCAATAAAGCCCAAACGAAACACCCATGGGCCACAAGCCCAGATATACCATACAGCCCAAACACCTAAAAACCCTAAAACTAAAGTAGAACAGAGGATGTCGCACCACCACGCCGCTGCCCACCACGCCAGAGCCGAACCACCACCAGAAAAACCACCCAACACCCAAGGCCAAAAACCAAGATCCCTCAGACATCAATGACGAGGACGTACGCCCAACAACTGGGGCTCCAACCGCCGCCAAACGCCACCATCAGAGGCCACCCATGCAGCACCAAGCATAAACAACGCCAAGGTTCATGCCACACCAAAACTGCTGTGGGACCACCCATTACCGTTAGGCCATACCGGAATCACTCAAGAGTGAGACACGGTGGGAGGCCACATAGTCCTCGCCCCTCAAGACGCCAGAAACGAGCCTCGCCATTAGGCAGAACCGGATAACCCAAGAGAAATCCCGACGGCCGTAAAGCGAAATAGAGAGGAGGAAGAATGAAGGGAAAAACAGCACCGGAGCACGGCGAACGCCACATCTGCAGTAGAAGTAGGGAGAGAAGAGGATGAAAGCCTGGGGGGAGAGGGAGAGAGGCAGCGCCTCCCCCCCAGGCAGGAAAACCCAGGCGGTGGCTTTCTAGAGAGGAGAAGATGGATGGTTTCTAGAGAGAGAGAGGGTTTTTCCTGTAAATACTGGGTGGCTGTTCGTTGCATGTGGCGATGGTGGTGATTTCTGTCGTTTTATGTGTTGTTCATGTTTACTTTGATTAGATTTTGTTTGATGCTTCAGTGTTGGTGCTTCAGGTTTACTCACTGTGTTTTGTTGTGTAGCTAGATGTAATGGCCTTGCAGGTCTCCCTGCATTGTGATCAGTTACATCATTTAGGTCTACTGTATCAGCATTGCGCAGTGATTAATGAAATTTTCTCTCTATTCTCAAAAAAACCAAATAGGATCAATAGATGTGTGCTTAGTTACAGTATTTTCTTTTTAATCTCACAATGCATGATGGTTTGATTGTATATATATTGTGAGATTTTTGATAGCTTAACATATGAGGACTACGATTCGAAAATACGGGAAACCGTCGGGTCAATTGAAAATTTAAGTATATGTTAGGAATAGATATCTTTTTAACTACTCCCTCCGTCCCTTTTATAGTGTGTACATTTTCATTTTGGACTGTCCCTTAATAAGTGTGTGTTTTGAAAAGTTAGTGGGTACATTTCCAATTTTGCTCTTGAAAGTAGATTCCTTTTTAAAAAGTTAGTGGGTATTATTATATTGATAAGGGTAAGTAATGGAAAGTAGATGTAAAAGTTGTAAAAGTTGATGTAAGAGAAAAATAGTTGGAATTTCCAGGTAACACACTTAAAAAGGGACGGAGGGAGTACTATTGTTTGGCATTTTAGTGCAGTTTTTAGGGCACAATTACAATTGAAAATACATGATATATATGAATAGATACCTTTTTATTTTTTGATAATAAAAAAAAAGCTCAACAGAGCTACGAATTAATATCTACTCGACTCCTTTTAGTTTAGGATTCTAGTGTATTTTTTCCATATTATAAAGTATGAATTTTTTTTTTTTACTAATGTTATTGACCCCACTGCCAATAAATTCTGGCTCCGCCCCTGGGGATGAGGACCCCATTTAGTTTTAATGTTGTATTCTAACGGTCATATTGTTGTATTCTTTATCCCAACTAGTAAAGGTTCACATGAATCTCCTTTTAGGGTTTATCACACTGAAACTTTGAATTTGAGAATCAAAATAGGGTTTGAGCTTTCACTAAAAATATTATCTTTCCACTGTAGTCAAAAGTGGGTGTAGTTTTCGCTAAATATTGTAAGGAGAATGATTTGTCTTCACGCTGACAAAAGTACCAAAAATACAATTTAGATGATAGTGTAAACTCAGCTTTAGAATAAATCTTGTCAATTTAACAAATTCATTTGAATCATATTTAAAATAGAAAGTAAGTTATTTCTCATCCTGCATTCATTGTGGTAATCTGAACCGTTCATCTTATAGAGCTCGCAGAATAATGTAATTATGCAAAAAATAAACTAGATCAGACATCGATAAGTATATTAAAAATTGAATGTTGGCAAATGTATTAGTTTTTCTTTTTCTTTGGTGCAAGGACGAACCTCTCTAAGATAGGACCACAAAGAAAAGGGTAATTCTATTCACAACCCACTTTTTGCTAAATACAACCATAATTCACTCTTACAATGGGTTGTATTTAGCAAAAAGTGGGTTGTGAATAGAATTACCCCAAAGAAAATTGATAATGACGGGAAAAGTAAAAAATATACTCCTAGTTAGGATTTTACCAATTACCATATGCCAGTAAATAGAACAATTGTGTTTCAGTCCGGCTATGCGTACGGACGTAAGCGTATGCAAAATACACGCACAAATCTTAATTGGTCCTTCCAACAAATCAGCGATCTGGATTTTGAATATTTTTTGACCGGTCAAAAGAGAAAATGCCTATCCGGACTATCAAAAATGCTTTTGGACGGCTAAGATGCACCGTCCGTAAGGTACATTTGACATACGCAAACATGCGTACGCATAGTATTTTGATTGTTTTTATACGCGAAGAACGAGAAGAAAGAGAAAGCAACGCGCCCTTTTTTATTACTTGGTGCCAACCAAGGAAAAACAATAGCGAGAATGGAGGACCACCTAAATTTCTTGGGTCAAACGATTGTGTTTAGATGGTTAGTAGGGGCTAGGCCTGTCAATGGACCGAATCCGATCCGAATCCGGTTGGATCCGAATCCGAAATAGTCCAAATCCGATCCGAATCCGAAGTTGCTAAATCCTAATTCATTAATCCGAATCCGATCCAAATTTTTCCTCTTATCCAATTTTTTTTGCATATCAACCAAATGCAAAAAGTAATATTTTTTCCAAAACTAGGAGGAGAGAGAGAATTCAACGTGTGAAATTTCAAGAGCGGCTTGATAGGGTTTTGGCAACCCCATCTTGGTGCCTTCTTTTTGGTCAAGCATCAGTTACCCACCTCAATACAGTTGGCTCTGACCATTCCGCTCTTCAGCTGAATCTTTCAGCTAATTCACGTTGTCACCGTGTTCCTTTCCGTTTTGATGCGAGATGGCTAGAAGATGATGAGGTTCATAATGTGATTCAGAGATCTTGGTCCAAAAACGTTCATGGGTCCAGATTTTATTCCGTTTGCAAGAAGACTCAAAATTGCCGTATTGATTTAACGAACTGGAAACGTCACAAACGGCTGGACTCAAGTCGGGTTATTGATGAGCTTAAGGATCAGATTACTACTCTTAAAAATCTAGCTCAGGGCCCCCTCCATTTATGATGCAATCTCTTAAATGGCAACTTAAAAAAGAATGGGACAAAGAGGAAGTTTTCTGGAGACAAAAATCAAGAGTGGACTAGCTTAAAAGTGGAGACAGAAACACCCGTTTTTTTCATGCCTCTGTTTTGCAGCGTCGCTCTATTAATCGCATTTCCGGCATTGAAACTTCCAATGGTAGTTGGACGTCTGATCCGCAAGCGGTACAGTCAGAATTCCAACGCTATTTTTCTGCTCTCTTTACGGCCAATCTCTCCACCTTTGTTCAGGAAACGGTGGATACTATCCCGTGTAAGGTTACCGAGACCATGAACCGTGCTCTTACCTGTTCGGTGACTGATGAGGAGATTCATAAAGCTCTTATGGATATGGGTCCGACAAAATCGCCGGGGGTAGATGGTATGACGGCTCTATTCTACCAATCTTCTTGGCCTACTGTTGGAAATGATGTGGTGGCAGCAGTTAAGAGCTTTTTCCATTCCTCACACCTTCTACGCTCTGTTAACCAAACCCTTATTACTCTTATCCCCAAAGTTGGTTGCCCCACAACCCCTGGTCAATTTCGCTCAATCAGTCTCTGTAATGTCTCCTACAAGCTTATCACAAAAGTTCTTGCAAACAGGTTGCGGCCATTACTCCTATCTATTATTTCGGAGAATCAGAATGCTTTTGTTGGTGGTCGACAGATTTCAGATAGTATCCTTATTGCTCATGAGCTTATACATTCTCTGAAGAACAAATGCAATGGACAGAAAGGTTGGGTAGCCCTGAAGCTTGATATGGCAAAAGCTTACGATCGGATTGAATGGTCTTATTTGGAGGCGGTCCTTCGCAAATTTGGTTTTAATGACACTTGGATCAGATGGGTAATGGAATGTGTTATTTCTGTCTCATTTGCTACGGTAATCAATGGAGAGAAGGGCGAGCTTTTTCGGCCTTCTCGCGGTCTCCGCCAAGGCTGTCCACTATCCCCCTATCTCTTTATTCTTTGTGCTGAAGGCTTCCACTATCTCATTCAACAAGCTATTGAGGTTCGTGCTCTAACTGGTATCCAAATTGGTAGATATTGTCCCCCAGTTTCACATCTATTTTTTGCCGATGATTCACTCCTTTTTTGGGAAGCCACAGACTCCGGTTGCCATGCAGTTAATGAAATCTTGCGAAAATATGAAATAGCTTCGGGGCAAATGGTTAACAGGGACAAGTCATCCTTATTTTTTAGTCCAAATACCCCACTGGAAGTCAGACAAGGAATCTCAGATGCCCTGAATATTCAATTGGAACATCATGGAGGTAAGTATTTGGGGCTACCTTCTATTATTGGTAAATCCAAAACCGCAGTTTTCCAATATGTTAAGGATCGTGTTTCTGCAAGGCTTAGGAGCTGGAAGGACTCGTTTCTTATTAATTTTGCTGGGAGAGAGGTTTTGATCAAGTCGGTTGCGTTAGCGATGCCCAACTATATTATGCAGTGTTTTCTTTTGCCTAAAATTGTGTGTAAGGATTTATGCAAGATGATTAGGAAATTCTGGTGGGGTTCTAAAGAAGGAGAAAATAAGCTTTGTTGGGTTAATTGGAACACTCTATGTGACAGCAAAACTCAAGGTGGATTGGGATTCCGCGATCTCCATGTTTTTAACCTTGCTTTTCTCGCGAAACAAGGTTGGAAGCTTGTTAATGGTCCTGATTCACTTTTGTATCGTTTGTTCAAAGGCCGATATTTTCATACCAACTCATTTTGGGAGGCCTTATGCCCAAATTCTACTTCTTGGGGTTGGAGGAGTATATGCGCGGGGCGTAATGTTTTAAGGAAAGGTTGGCGATGGAGTGTGGGTGATGGAAAATCTATTGATATTTGGCGGGATTCGTGGCTTCCTCGTCCTTTGTCGTTTCGTATTCGTAGCCCTCACCCAACTATAGATTCAACCACACATCTGATTCGCTTTGTTGCTGATCTCATTGATGGTGAGAGCCACACGTGGAACGTTCCATTAATTGAAAGCCTCTTTTATGCTATCGATGTGGAAGCTATTCTCTCTATCCCAATCAGTTCCCAAGGCTCTCCAGACAAAAGAGTTTGGCATTATTCAAAAAATGGTGTTTTTTCTGTTAAATCGGCATATCATTTGGCAAGAGACTGCAATATTCCGCGCAATTCCAGGGAGAGGGGACAATCTAGCTCGAGCCCCTCCAATGATGGCTTGTGGAGGCATATATGGTCCCTACAAATTCCTAATAAGGTTAGATTGTTTCTTTGGAGGTGTCTTCATAATGCGATTGCGGTCTTTTATAATTTAACTTGTAAAAATATTGATGTCTCTCCTTATTGCCCGCGTTGCAAATCTGGGGTCGAAACTATTGAGCATCTTATTTTTCAATGCAAGTTATCTAGAGATATTTGGCGATCATCTCCCTTTTCCAAGGCAGTCTCACCCGCGTGGAACTCTCTTTCTTTTATTGATTGGTGGAATAGCATGGTCAATTTTTTCTGTGGTAGCAGTGATGAGATTGATTTGCATGCTCTCTTGGCCTCTATTTGTTGGTTTATTTGGAAGGGAAGGAACAAGACTCATTTTGACCAACAAGTCTGGACTAGCGTTGCTATTATTGATAAAGCCACTTCCTTGTGCGATGAATACATGGCTGCTATGGAGTCGGGTCACCACCCACCCAGAACTGGTACCCCTCCTCACCCATCTTCTTGGCTTCCCCCTCCACGTGATGTTATTAAGTTGAATGTTGATGGTGCTGTAAACAAAACGGAGGGTTGTACTGGTGTGGGAATCGTTGCTAGGAATTATCTTGGTGATGTCTTGGGGTCTGCCTCTATTCCGTTTGTTGGGCTTATGTCTCCACGTTCTTGTGAAGTTTTGGCCTTTCGCGAAGCTCTAGTTATTGCGGGCAATCATGGGTTCTCGAAGATCATTGTCGAAGGTTACTCGCTACAAGTGGTTCAAGCTTTAACTCAAGATGGAAAATCCTTCTCAGACTGCCGCTCCATTCTTGCAGATTGTTTGGTGCTTTTACCATTATTTTCATCTTGCTCTTTTATTCACGTTAAGCGTTCTTGTAATAGGGTTTCTCATTCTTTGGCTAAGAAAGCCCTATTAGGTGCTAGATTGGAGTGTTGGGGGGGTCCTGTCCCTCAATATCTCGCTAGTCTCGCCCATGCTGATGTTCGGTCTTTGGACCGCTCTCATTCGTAATAAAGCTCTTTATGTTTCTGGGGAAAAAAAAAAAACTTGTGAGGATCGAATATGGAAAACGAAGTGAACGACTTCAAGAAAATCACTGTCCAATTCAACTCTGTTTCAATTCACCTCTATTAAGAAAAAAAAGAAGCTATGGCTAGAAACTCTGCCGATGCTAAATGGGCCGAAAACGAAGTCGAAGTAGAAAAAGACGAAGAGGAAGAAGAAGCAGCATTGTCGTTGAATTCACATACGTAATTTGATCTTCCCATCAACGAGGCCGAAAACTCTGCTTGCTGTGTGATCTTCCCATCAACAAATTACCTTCCATTTACGTAATTTACATACGTAATTTGTGGGCATTGTTGTTGAATTCAACATTTTTTTTTTTGTTAGTTTAGAGAGAGAAGATGTGGGGAGAGAGGAGGTGAGTTAAATAAATAAAAAGATTTTCTAAAATTAATTTCAGATCAGATTCTTATCGGATATAATCTGGTCATATCCGAATCCGATTCGAATTATCGGATTGGAGTTATCGGATTCGGATTTTACCGGATCGGATCAGGTCCATTGACAGGCCTAGCAAGGGCTGCTGACGATGGGGACAACAGTGCTCCCGCTACTTCAGAAATTTGGCTTGAATTAGTTGTATGTTTCGTAAATGCCCTTGCTGATATTCGATGGAGTTCATTTTTTACAAAAAAAACCTAAAAACGAATCTGAATAACTCCAATCATCTTTGTGAAACCCGTAACGACCCCAAAGTGATCCATAGGCCTTGTATTTTTATTTTTTTAATACTCCCTTTGTCCCTTTTTAAGTGTGTTACCTCGTAATTCCAACTTATTTTCTCTCACATCAACTTTTACATCTACTTTCCACTACTTACCCTTATCAATATAATAATACCCACTAACTTTTCAAAAATGAATATACTTTTAAGGGCAAAATAGGAAATGTACCCACTAACTTTTCAAAACACACACTTATTAAGGGACAGCCCAAAATGAAAATGTCTACACTTATTAAGGGACGGAGGGAATATCAAGGAGTGATAACTGTGTAGATAATAATTTTAAAAAAATAATATTAATTAAAAAACACAGGAGTGATAACGGCATTCACCTACTTTTTATTGGAGTGCACGTTGTAGCAGCCATTCCCACACTTAATTACCTGCCTAGAACTGGGGTAACGTTGAAAACCTCGAGGTATTAAAGAAACCAAAATCCTCTGTTGCTAAAATCAAACTGATCATCACGTCTTCGCTTGATGGTCCGAGCTGTTTAATGTATAGAAACTAATGTGTTCTAAATCTATACAAAAATTCAGATTAATCGAATTGTTGTAAATATTCGATCCAATTAAATTTATGAAAGAAATATGAGAGGTAAAAAGCTGGATGGTTCAATTTCTCGGTGACAAATATGCTTCACGCAGATAGAACCCATGCCCGATCAATTTGCTTTTTTACATGGATGATAAACACATCACAACTTACGAAAACAACGACTCAGATTATCAAACTGAACTGCGATGGATCTTATTCTGCATCATATCACATGAAGAAATATGATATGAAGATCGCATTAAAAGTTTAAAAAATGGCAGGATTAGTGAAGGCGTTTTGTATCTATCTTTCCATTTCCCATCTGCCATTCTTTTTCCATTTATAAATTATATATATATAGCTAGGTGTATATATTTGCCCTTCTTTTTCCATTTATAGATTATATATATATATATATATATATATATATATATATATATATAGGAGCACTTCTAGTCCGGGCTCCGGACCTCCACGTTCCCGATATTGTTTTTATGATCCGAACCGTCCAATGTGTTTAAAACGTGTTTTTAAGGGCTCCCGCGAGAAATCATCAAAAAACAATACCGGGAAGGGCTTGATCCTAACAGTTTTTCACGAAACTGTAAAAGTACAGTTTTTGTGAAAAACTGCTCGGATCAAGGTCTTCCCGGTATTAGTTTTTGATGATTTCTCGCGGGGACCTGTAAAAACACGTTTTAAACACATTGAACGGTTTGGATTTTGTCAAAACAATTTTTAAAACCTTCAAAACACCCAAAAGCTTCTAGTCAGGGATCCCTAACTGGAAGCTGGGCCTATATATATATATATATATATATTTCTATATTACGTACACTCTTTACGTGCACCAACTTCCTGTCAACTCTCTCTCTCTATATATCTCTCTCTCTCTAAACCTCAACTAACGAAAATGGAGAAAGGCTTAAGAGTTTTCACCCTTTCACAGGTTGCTCAACACAAGTCCAAAAATGATTGCTGGTTCATCATCAATGGCAGAGTACGTAACTTATTCCCCCTAAAAAATTCTACTGTTTTTTTTTTCTTTTTTCTTAATTCTAAATCAGCCATAGTACTATCCCGGAAAAAAAATTCGAAAATGAATGGATCAAATTCACTTGGACATGTAAACGCATCCAATTAACTTTTGCCAGTGTTTGGAACTTGGGGAAAGTAATGGAAAAAAAGAGAAAAAATTCCTAAAATTTTCCTTCCCTTGATTTGTTTCAAGAGAAAGAGAAGGAAAAGTTAAACAAAAGTTTAATTTTCTCTCTCTTTTTTAATTCCTCTTGCTTTCATTTCCTTCCCTAAGTTTCCAACACAGCCTTAATTTATTTTCTAGAACAAACACGGTTAGAAAGGGGCGACCAGCATTATGATCGAGAAAGATTCCCTCACACCCGCATCAGATTCACGAGAACTACTAGTGCAGGTGGGTTCAAATTCACGACCACATAAAAAGGGGTGGAATTTCATCCCATTCCACTGGCGGATCGAGAGCCCCTATGATCACACCTAAAGATTGCTACACTGGTTGCCCCTCCCACTCTTTTTGCAGTTCAAAAACTACACCTCTGTTGTTTTTTAACGTTCTATACTAGTATTTTCACAGACATACAACTTTGTGTTTAAATTCGAGAAAAAAAAAATTCAGGTAGTGGACGTGACCAAATTTCTGGAAGAACACCCGGGAGGAGAGGAGGTGTTGATCGAGTTGGCCGGAAAAGACGCAACGAAGGATTTTGAAGATATTGGGCATAGCAAGGCTGCAAAACAATTGCTCCTCAAATACCAGGTAGGGTTCCTCCAAGGTTACAACCGCGACAAGGAAGGCGCCGAGTTTGAAGTTGCTGCTTCTAAGGAATCCAACAAGCCTAAAGAGATGAAAGCGTTTGTGATCAAGGGCGATCCGGTGCCGAAATATAAGGCTTTTCTCGAGTTCTTTGTTCCTCTGTTTGTCGCCGGATCCTTCTTTGGCTACCGGTACCTGACCGGAGCAACCCAGATCGGATCTTAATGATCAGGCGACAATTTATTGGAATGGTATCTTTTGGTCTTCAATCAGCATGAGATCTTGTGATCTGTTTTAATGCTAAGAAAGTTGAAAAAATAAAAATTGGGATCGGATATTCAAATTTTTTTTATTCGGATCTGGATTACACTAAGCAGATTAACATAAGTTGGATTTGAGTTGTTTCGGATTCGAATCGGTTCATTGACATGCCTATCTGTTATTGAATGTTTTCGTGTGTGAATCCTGTTGAAGAAGAAAACAGTCAAGAAAATGCAATATAAGAAAGGATGAATCAGATAAGGTAAAACTATCATTTTCCTTTTCCTAGAAAATTGCTCAATGAATCTGATAATCAAAATAGTGTTTGCATTAGCAATTGTTGGAATAATAGGTAAATGCAGCATTGTATATTTATCAAAGAAAATGTGAATTTTTTCATGAGGAACGCTACAGGCACTAAATAGTTTACAAACTAGTATATTAAATGTACACATGACAACACCACATCAATGCAAGTTGCAATATATGGGTAGACTCATCTACTAAAAGACTGTCATGTGTACATTTAGTACAATAGTTAGTAACTTAGTTTTAGTTTTTTTTTTTTAGAAAACAGAAACGTATTATAAATTGTAAAACAAGAAGTACAAAACAAAAGGACACTACCGGTCTGAACAAAAAAAAAAACAAAACCAAAAAAGAAAAACCGATCAATAACGTTGTCGAACTCAACCTCCTCTCAGTACCGGCTTTTGAGCAAAGCCCAGAAAGCCGAGGCACACCCAAATTAGGGGCCCTAAGTATGCCTTTATGCATGTATATATATAGTCCGACTAGTTTTTGTATATGGCTATGTGTAAATAAGCAAGCCCGGCTCAGGGGTAAGCCCAGCAAGCCTACGGGCTTGGGCAACCCAAAAAAAAAACAAAAAAAAAAAATGTAAGTTATGTTTAAATATAAAATGTTTCCAAATGAAACACAAGTTCTATACTTGGTTTGATTGTCGCGGGCGATGCCAGACAACTCAGTGGGTTGAGTTTGAATCTCAAGGGCAACGCCTTTCTGTTTCTCTAGTCAAGTTTTTTTCTTTTTTTTAATTAAAAATTTTAATATCAGCAGCCCCTTTTTTCCTCACTCCCTTTTTTCCCCCCTAATAAGTCTAGATCACATTCAAAATATACAAACACTCTTATAAATATATGGGATCATACAAATTAGTGGTGTTATATGAGTAAGCCTTACAGATTTATGCATGTGTTTGTGTAAATGTGTGTGCATTTGAGTGTGGTTCTACACTTTTTGTTTTTTCCTTTTCAATCCACAATATTACGAAATTATACATTGTTAGAAATCTACTAGCTTTTGACATACACAACAATAATGTACAAGTAATAGGTTCTTACATTTAATTTTAAAAAATTATCCCATTGGTGGAAAATTAAAACAAATCGAGCGAGCTAACACGATTTATTAATTTTTTTGAAACAAATCATAGTTAAAATACGAGGATACTTTCTTATTTTCTTCAAAAAAAAATTCTTACAATTATATTTTTGTGCATTTTTAATAATAATTTTATTAAAAGAACTTTTGAAGATTTAGGGGGCGGAATATTGGGAGTTTGCTTCGGGCCCCTAACTCTTGAATTTATGTAATTTTTTTTACTCGAATATATATAAAATTTAATATTAAGTGAGCAACCAAGCTAGTGCTTGGGCAATCCAAATTTCAGGGCCGATCCTGTAAATAAGCCTAATACAAGATTTGGGTCCTCCAAAACAAGATGGTGTAATTGAAATATCATGTAATTTAAGGCCTAGTTTTTTAGTACACTTTGAGTTCTTACTTGCCGAGTCCTTAACAAAACATGGAATTGGAAACTTAGAGTTCTTACTTGCCGTGATTATTTGGCACAATCTATTGTTTGCGGTTAATTCGGTTAGTAAATTTTTGTAAAAGGAAAATATTCAAATAGATATTGCTATTAATCAGTTAAAAGGGCTTATTGTTTTTATGAAGAAAGAAGTTTTTCAAAGTGAAATTGATCAAAAATTACCTTCAGTCAACAACGTTTCAAGAAAGATTAAATGGATTGGCTATGTTATCCATTGAGAAAGATTTAGCGAAGAAACTTGACTATCAAGACTTATTTACTACGTTTGCAACAAAGAAAATGCAACCAGATTGATCTTCAAAATGTTAGATTTTGCAGTGTTCTATTTGTTATTTTTTTTGTGCTACGATATGTTATAATTTTTGCATCAATGAACTTTTTGTAATTATTATTTACGATGAATATTTGTTGAACAAAATTAGCTTGAAAATATGTAGAGGCCCATTTTATGACTTTGCTTTCAGCCTTCGAAACCTTAGAACCGGCTCTGCAGCTCCTCTCGTAGAGGCGGGTGGCTGAAGGATCGCCTCTGTCCAAAGGATCTAACACACAGGATCTAACGCCCACCGCACTACTGCGCCTTCACCGCTCGCCATAAGATCACCACTAGATCCGCACTTCTGCGCATTCACCACTCTATTTTTGTTAATAACTTAGTTAGTGCCTCTAGTATTTTCCTTTTTTCATTGCACCTGTTTGTGCAAATGAGCCGAGCTGAGCCAAAAATCGACCTCGGCTTGAGCCTTTAACGAGCCGAGCCAGGGTAATTTACTTAACGAGCCTCCTTAAATGAGTCGAACCTGTATAAACGAGTCGAGCCGAGTTTTACCGAGCTCGTTTACTAAACAAGCCTTGGGCGATGGGAAAAAAATATGGATCTCCCCCATTTCACTATTCATCATTTTCAATTTCATTTTATTCATATTGATGCATTTTTTAAAAAAAAAATTAGAGAATTGAGTTGGAGTTGTGAATAATAAAACTCTCCAAATTTATTTTGATTATAAAATACTCCTTCCGTCCCAAAATTTTGCTCATTTTTTCTTTCTTTAGCTTTCCCAAAATAAAAGGCCAATTTAAAAGTTAGCAACGAAAAATTGATATTTTTTTCTTTAGCTACAACTATAAATTATTCATAAAAAGTTAGATTTCTAAAGCATCAGCAATAATTTGGGAGGGGGAGTACTAGAATTTTGATCCTATTTTAGAATTAGGGCTAGTTCTCCGATACATTTTTGGGTGATAAAATCTGAAATTTTAGGACCATGTTTTCTCAACAAATTATATGAGAACTACATTTTATGGCATTGGTAAATATGGCATTGGAGGGTAAATTGATAAATATGGCATGGTGGAGATTTTATGAGAACTATATTTTATCTATTGAGAAAAGAAGGTCATTTTATCAACCCTCCATAAAATCCAACTAAAATGAGAATTTCCAATTTATCACCTAAAATCTAAAGGCTGTGTTTGGATTGGTTTTGTAAAAAAATATTTGAAAAGAATTTTTGAGATATTGTTTGGTTGGATTTTTGAAAATGAAAATAATGAGTTAATGATTCGAGAGAAAATGAGAATAATGAAGTAATAGTGGTGAGAGAAATGTTAAAAATGATGAGGAAAAGAAAAAAAGATTTTTTTTGAAAATTTTGTTTGAAAATGAGCAAAAAAATAAAACCAAACAAGGCCTAATTGGAGAACCAACCGGATATTGGATGACTTCTGCTAAGAGATGCTGCCTCTAAGAAATACTACTCCGTGTGGTCAAAGATTACCTCGTCGGGTCCCTTGTTTTCAAAATTATCGTCAAAAATCCCCTCCCGTTAACTCCCTGGCGGTTGGTTTAGTAGTAGTAGTATTTTAGTAGGGGTCCCGACGACCGGAGACACCAACGAGGAGGACAAACTTTGTGAAGCAGCCCAACCGTCGATGTGAAAGATCTCAAAGGCGACGGCCTAACCCCTCTGATTCATGCGACCAAGCACGGCCACGCCGATGTGGTGAAGCGCCCCCCTTCCCCTTCGCAACGCCGGTTCGTCCTTAACCTTATTGCTCTACCCTCTCTCGTACTACTTTGGTTTGATGCCTCGCTGTTTTTAGATGCATTTTCTCTGTCCCCAATTATGTCCTGACTGTCAGCATCATGACTTGATTTGGCTCACGGTTCTGTGTTCTACAAGTTGTGAAAATTGAAAAGTGAGATCTGTAAGAGTCGACATGAAATCAAACCATTGATTGTGCAATTCGCACTACAGGGTTGTAGCCCCTTTCTCCATTGATACTTAGTTTTCCCGTATTAATATTTGAGCTAATTACAAGCTATATTATCCGAGGGAAACGGAAACCCTATAGTGCGGTGCCGCACTACAAGACCCTGTTGTGTGGCACCACACCATAGGGTTTCCGTTTCCGTTTCCGAATATTATACTGACATGGCACACCAGTACAGGTTTCCGTTCCGAATATTACACTGACATGGGACACTTTTTTTACGATTGTGTGATGCAATAATTTTCTTTGGTGTGATGCTAAAGAAACCCTAGGCGTGATGCCTAAGGTTGTCTAGGTGTGAGGCCTAGAATTCTCTATCCCAAAAAACAGTCCATTTCTCTATCTTTGATCATTCTTACTCCTCTCAAAATCTGTCCTACATCAACGGGTCATTCTCCTCACATGCATCTAACTATTTTTAGGAGTTTTAGCACTTTTAGCTAAAAACTGGAAACTCTCCCTTTTGTGGACAAAAATAACCCACCTCCCTGTTGGAATTTTACACACCCCCTCTTAATGTCAAGCCATGAGAAAATAAAGTGAGCAAACAAAAGGCGAAAACACAAGAACACAAAGATATATGTGGTTCCACAAAGCACGAAGCAAAGTGTACTCCACGGGGGAAGAGCGAGAGAGGATTCTCTATAACCAAGGAGCAAGATTACAACGGAGCCGGCATACCCGTAACTCCACAAATTCAAGCACCCTTGAATCCCAAAACAAATAGATACCAAGAGCAATTGAGTACTCACAACTCACCATGGACTAAAACCCTAACACTCTTCCAGAAACTCTAGAAAGACTTTCAAAAGACTTTACTATAGAATACCACAAGGTATCTATTGTAATAAACACAATCAAAGCATTACCATAGAAGTCTAAACACAATAGGAAATCGTAAATGCAATAAGAAATCCTAAACGCAATAGAACTCCTCCAAAAAGGAAATTCAAGGCACATTCCTAACAATCTCCCCCTTGACTTGAATTCTCTCAACTCAACATAGTGCAATCCCCTCGAAATTACCAATCTTCTCCACCGACCCCAACGGCGGCAAACACAAGCAAGGCTCAAGCCTTGTAAACGCAACCTAGAAAACCTAGCCGCACGTGCCTCCAAAGTGAGCTTCCATCTTCAAACGGGCTTCGACAACCCAACACACTCCTCACGGATGCAATCGAAGATCTGCTCAAACTCCCCACGGAGCTAATGGTCCGCAACAGAGTTTCCAAAATAAAATCCATGACCTTGAATGATGATGAAACACTTGACGTAGTACCCGCAATAGTACTACAATTTAGCACATAGAGGCCTCCACACATCTGACCCTTGAATATCTCCAGTTGATGGGTGACAACATGACCTATGAGATAGTTGGTGTTGGAACTGTTAGAATCAGGATGCATGATGGTATGGTGAGGACTTTACTTGATGTCAGGCATGTTCCAGGTTTGAAAAAAAATCTTATTTCTTTGAGCACCATGGACCAGTTTATAAGTAGTGAACTACTCTTTATTTGGACACATGTGGTTTGAACAACCCGAATCCAGAATCCACTTAGTATCAACACAAGAATTACTTGCAACAAATAGACAATCATCCGAATCAGAACCAACATATCCCGCAATATTTTTTCCTTCTTTCTTTGGCTTATTCTTTAACCTAGGACAAGATTTTTTATAGTGCCTGGTTTTCTTACAATAGAAACCTACTACTGTAAAAGGTCCAGAAAATCGTCCATTGCCATAATCCCTTCCACCATGTAATACCAACCCACTAGCATCATCAAGACCGCTACTCCACTCACATACCTTTTTCCTCAATTCTTTAGAATATAAACTGGATTTAACGTCCTCCATGGAAATTGTATCTTTACCATAAAGTAAGGTAGTAACAAAATGCTCATAAGAGGGTGACAATGAACATAAAACAATAAGGGCTCGATCTTCATCATCAACATCAATATTTTTAAGGTCCATAATGATTTTATTCAACTTATCAATACTTTCTTTAATGGGCGTACTTTCCATCATATGGAACGTGTAAAGGTGCTGCTTCAAATACAATCGATTTGTGAGAGACTTTGTCATATACAAGTTTTCTAGTCTCAAACCACAATCCGGCCAACGAAGTCTCCTCCTCAACCTCTCGAAGAACATCATCCGCCAAGTTTAACTGGATCGAACTAAGAGCCTTTTGGTCAAGCTCATCCCATGCGTTCGCATCCATAATAACTGGCTTTTTCCCGTTGCCCAATAACGCCTTATGCAGTCCCAATTGAGCTAGCAAAGCCTTCATCTTAATCCTCCATAAGCTGAAGCTGCTACTATGCCCATTAACTTTACAATCTCATATCTGGCGGCCATGATTGACGCGGAACACAAATAAAAAAAAATCCTAGGTATGAACCCAGAGCTTTGATACTAGTTGTTGGGATTTTACACACCCCCTCTTAATGTCAAGCCACGAGAAAATAAAGTAAGCAAACAAAAGGCGAAAACACAAGAGTACAAAGATATACGTGGTTCCACAAAGCACGAAGCAAAGTGTACTCCACAGGCAAAGAGCGAGAGAGGATTCACTATAACCAAGGAGCAAGATTACAATGGAGCCGGCTATACCCGTAACTCCACAAATTCAAGCACCCTTGAATCCCAAAACAAAGAGATACCAAGAGCAATTGAGTACTCACAACTCACCATGGACTAAACCCTAACACTCTTGCATAAACTCTAGAAAGACTTTCAAAAGACTTTACTATAGAATACCACAAGGTATCTATATATAATAAACACAATCAAAGCATTACCATAGAAGTCTAAACACAATATGAAATCGTAAATGCAATAGAAATCCTCCAGAAAGGAAATTCAAGGCACATTCCTAACACTCCCTAAACTACATCGTTTGTTCTCCAAACCCCAAACCCTTGTCTCCCCTAAACCCTTTCTCTGGAACGACCTCTCTCCCTTTCTCTCTCGACCTACGAAACTCCAAGATTGATCTGCTCTCTCTCTCTCTCTGATCAAAACCAGCCACAATACCTACCCACCAATCAGTCTATATCTTTTCTCTATTTGTCCGACAATGGAGTGAGCACCGTTGATCTCTCTATCTGTATGTTAAGGTTCTAGCCAAAATTCTAATGAAACAATCATTTTTGGTTCCCAAAATGGCTTTCGGGATTAATAATCTTACTATTAATTTTACCCCTATATGCGTGATACTAACTATCCTCAGGGGAGATGGGATTGAGTGGGATTAAGCGGAGTGTGTTGGAAATATGATGTAGGACACGATTGGAATATGGTTAAGGATGATCAAAACACTAAGAAATGGGACTGTTATTTGGGTGAACAGTGGACGTGAACAGTAGAACGAGAAGAGAAGAATAAGGGTTTTAAGAAGATAGATCTCGGCCTCACACCTTGGTTACCAAAGGCATCACACCTTGGTTACCAAAGGCATCACACCTAAGGCCTCTTTAGCATCACAACAAAGAATGGATTGCATCACACAATCTTAAAAGCATAAAGCTTCAGAAAATTTCATATTAATCATTCGTCTATTCAAACTTTTGAAGCACACCAATTTATAGACTCCTAAGCATGTGTTAAATTCAAATGACTACTCATATTTCCAAGATATTCCCTAGATGTGTTTAATGCCAAAGACTATTCCAATTCCCTAGATGGCTAGATAGGATGAATGTGTTATCTAACGATTGCATACATTAAATATATGGTCAAACTTCCCTACACAAGGCTCATGAAAAGTCACAGCCTTAAATACTCTAGCCAATGCATAGTTAATTCCAAGTAGGTCCATTTAGTGGCCAATGGACTACCCTTCCACATAAGGCCCCTTAATTTCCAACCATATGAATTTACCGAAGTACCCGTGCCCTCGCGGATGGCCCGCATCAAATATGCCTTGAATTTTAGTTCTAATTGTACTAGGCTGGCTCGAGTGGTCTAAAAGCTGGCTTGAGCGGCCTATTTGGGCTTTTGAAGGAAAAGAGCTGGCTTGAGCGGTCTAAAAGCTGGCTCGGGCGACCTATACACGGTGGCTGTGCGTTTTAGGGTTTCCTAACCTAATTTTTGTGCTTCTCTTATAAATAGAGGCCTTGGGGACTACTAGGGTTTGGACTTCTTGAGTGAATCCCTTTGAGGGAGCCCCCCATGGGGTTTCCCGTAGTGTGTTAGGGTTTCTTAGGTTGTTCCATTGATGGTCTTATTCATGGGATTAGATATTAGGGACTTGTGTGTGTCTCTTTCCTGTTCTTGAGAATTTTGATGCTCTGTAGGAAGCTCCTGAGAGATTTGTCCCTTAGATATCTGTTGGATGCTTCAAGGTGGAGTTACAGGTATAGCCGGCTCTGTGTATTTCTCCCCATTTTTAGTGAATCCTCTTGCTCTTTCCCCGTGGACGTACCTCTAGAGCTTCGTGCTTAAGGGGCAACCACGTAAATCTTTGTGTCTTGTTTTCTTGTTGGTGTGTTTATATTCTGAACTTTGGGTTTCGGCACAACATTGTGCGTGGGAAATTCATCTTAACGAGGTATAAGAAAAATACAAAAATACCTTCAGATGTCACTAGGCAGTAAAAGTCCTGAAAATTAAAAAGATACCCTCTCTTCCGGAGATAATCCCATATCAGTCAGACATGGGATTGGAAAGAGTTGATACCGGGACAAATATGTGAGGACTACCAATACTGAAACTATTAATCCCTGTCTATTTTAATCCTCGAATCAAACTAGGCCTATTACAGTGGTTAGGTGAGGCAAACTCTAGCAAAAAGACCGCTGGTTATCCGATTACTCTTCTTCTTCATTCAAGACATGCTCGACTACAGATAGTTATGGCCTTTCTTTGGTTCTTGTTGAAAGAGTAACGGCTTCTTCAACCACACAACTCAACAGACCTTATTATCTGCAACTACTTCATGGCTAAATAGCATCTTTGTTTGGGACTACAAATAGTTTTCTAGTTTGGGATTAAACTGAAAAAACAAGTTCCTTTTTCCTTTGCTTTAAGAAAAACAACAGCAATGAATCTGAACATTGTTGTCTCGTAGAGTATGAATAACTGTCCCTGGTTTGTCCGTGGTTTCATGGTTCAGGTATTTTCATTGACGCGAAGGAGTGTTGTGAAGATATGTAGAGTTCCATCAGCATCTTCCTTCTTCGTTCAAACATGGCAGGATCTACTACTATTTTAACAAGCTCTGTGAAGGTAATGCCTTTTGAGTCATTTAGTTTTTCTAGAACTTGAGAGCTTGTGATAGACTACCTCATAGTAATACCCTTGTGTTTACAGGACGTAAAAACAAATATTTGCATTTGAGCATTGTTGTCCATGTTAAGTTTGTGTCTTTCTTTCGGCATCACTAAGGTTAAATCAAAAGAATGCAGCTTTAGAAGTAGGAAACTAGTTGGAAATTTGATTATCAATTATTCCAACCACATATACATGTTCGACAGAATTATTTTGGCTCCTCCCCTTGATCCTCTTTCTTGCTTAATGCTGAGACATTAAGTCATATCTGCTTTGATAGTTGGTAAACCCAAATTAAAATGAGAAAAATAATAGTAGTTATACAAAAGCTAGTTCTTCTTGAATAGAGGAACTCTTGAGTCTTTACAACTTGAGGCGATTAAAAGTCAAGGCATTATTACCTGGAATTGAACACAAGTCCATACACAAAATTTCTTCTACAAAATATTTCCTTCTTTTCAACTATCATTTGAACTTTACGTGATTGCACGACAAATGGAGCCACTCTAAGTGAATAATTCCATTCAATTTTTCACTCTCAAGCTGCAAATATTTCCTTCGTCGGTCGTATGACAGAGTTTCAGTTGGGTTTTCTTCTTGTCGGATTGGAGGAAACCGCATCCGATACCATATAAACTTAGGTAGCAGTAATTTTTGGTGGGTGAATCAAGTTGTTGACTTCTTCAATAATCCTTTTTAAGCCTATGGATGAATTGCAAACATAAACGTAGTGCTTTCTTGAGCAACATTCCCTTCGCCGGAGTCACATTCACTATTACCTTATTTTCATCTCTTTCACTCTTTTGTGATATCTTTTCTTTTTCATTTTACGTCACATAATCTTAACAAAAATGAACTGGTGGTGTGCTAGAGCTGTTGGTTCCACAAAAGTATCTACCACGACATTACTCTATAACAAAAATCGATCTTTGCTCCCCAGTAGTAAGAATTATCAAAGTGGATCAAATTTCTACTTATCTCTCTAAGATTGCTTTTTAATTTCCCGAAGGTAGGGAGGAATGTGGACTACGTGAGGAAGCAATGATATTGGCTTGAACTCAAATTTTGGTAGCTTGAGCTTATTAGAGGTCAGTTGGTCACTCATAAGAAAGTTGCAAGTGATTTAGACTTTGAACAGCGATTCTAAAGGAAACCAACAACAATGTGCTGGTGATGTTCTCAACAATAGGATCATGAAGCATGGATCTTGTCTACCTCATGGCCTTTTCTTTTTGCTAAAATTAAACCCCATAAGAGCACAGAAGATTCTAAAACAGAGATCAGGATAGCAAATAATGAGTTAGTGACAGACCTGAGCCATCTTACCCAACGGCTTGGTGGATAAATAGCATCTTGGTGATGTCTCTAAAATGTCTCTAGTCGGGGATTCTGCTAAAAGAATCTTCCTTTTTCCATTGGATTAATACAAAATAACAGCAGTCAATTTGAACATCGTTCATGTACCCTGTTTATCGTTGGTTCGATTTGTTCAGGTATTTTCTGACACCTAAGGGGAGTCCGGAGTAGAATCAAGGTATGTGAGAGTTCCATCAACATCTTCCTCATTGTTCAATCCCGGCAGGATCTACTAGTATTTTAACGGCCTATACGAAGATAATGCCTGTTTTGTGTTGTTTACTGTCTGTCAGTTTCTCTAGAACTTGAGAGCTTGTGATATAACCACACAGTTAATTTCCTCGTCTGTAAAGGATTGTTTGGAAGAAAAAAGTTTTGAAGGGTGTGACAATAATTATTCGCTTTTGAATACATATTAAGCTTGGTCAATAGTCCTCCATGTTAAGTTTGTGTCTTTCTTTGAGCATCAGTAAGGATAAAGCAACAGAACGTAGCATTAGAACTAGGAAACGAGTTGGAAATCCAATTATCTATTTCACATCGCAATCACATATACATGTTTGACAGAATTATTTTGGGTCCTCCCCTAACCTATTTATTGCTGATACATGAAGCCATATCTGCTTGGACAGTTGGTAAAACCCAAATAAGAATGTTCAAATGTGAAACACAGTAGTTATACATAAACTAGTTCTTCTTGAACAGAGGAACTCTTTTGACTTTACAACTTGAGGCGCTTTACCTCCATGATTTACAGCCATACCACTTGGATATTATGATCATGTCCAGCTGATAGCTATTGGACTTCCAACTGTGTGTTTTCCATCTGACCATTCTATACGAGCAAATTCATTAGTGCCTGATGGCATTGAACTTGCAGTGAATGTAACTGTAAAAGTTTTCTTCTCATCAGTTTTGCTAAAAGTCAGTGATTCCGGCTCAACCGTTATCTTTACTGCACTCGTCTCTGAAGACACGGAAGCCTTGTACGTAGCCGGAGTGCCAACATTGGTCAATGTTCTTGTGTACTTCACCACGGTCGCTGCACTGCTACCACCACCTTTGCCTGAGGCTGTTTGTAGAGGAACAACAAAAGACGGGTAATTCAGATCTCCCAAGCTGTATTTCTTCCCTGATTCGCATGTGTAATCTTGTTTTGAGACGATCTTAATTCGGGCCGATGTGTAGTTTAAGGCACAAAGGAAACCCAGGTAATCCTCAACTCCGGCGTCGTATACAAGGCCAGGGTCCAAGGCCGATACCGGACTAACGTGCCCAGCTCCATAGTCATAAGGCGTGGATGGTCGTCCACTTGCGATATCTTGTATGGTTTTGCCGTCTTTGTAGGTGGTGTAGCTTGTGGTCATTAGTGCAGACTTGATGGCTGCCGGGCTCCATTCGGGGTGGACTCCCTTGAGTAGTGCCGCGAGACCGCTCACATGCGGGCACGACATCGACGTGCCGGAAATGATGTTGAAGCTCACCCGCCGAGTGTCTTCCTTCAATGCTGTAGGTCCAACTGCGCCAGTCCAACCAGCTAGGATATTAACACCCGGTGCTATTAAATCCGGTTTGAGTATTTCTGGTGTTATTGGGTTCGGACCTCGAGAACTGAATGCTGCCACAACTGGTGATGGTTGGACACCCAAATGGGTGCCTGCAAACGTGATTGTGGCTGTTGCTTTAGTATCCGAATTTATGTATTTCTTTATCGCATCACCCGATGATTGACCCACAGCTGCTGTGGGTATGAGATGTGTGTCGGCCACCAATTCTTCCCCATAGGAATCAGTATTTGTTAAGATCATCCCTATGCCACCGGCATCTCTTACCACCATTCCTTTTTGCACCCTAGCGTTCAATCCTCTATCACAGACCACAATTTTCCCTGAAACTTTTGCAGGAATCAAACTGTCAGACATGCATAGGTTTCCGTACGAGGTGTTGCTCGCATTAGCAGCATACACAAGTGGCACCAAGGAAGAATCAGGCATTGGCTTTCCACTGTAAAGTGAAACGCCGGAGAAATTTTTTCCAGTGCCAAGCCTAACATAAGCTGGGAACTCACGGTCGAGTGTTCCAGCACCCACTGTGGTTATCCACGGCGCAACGTTGGACAGAGTCATGGAACCAGGCCCTCCGTTTCCAGCAGAGCACGATACTAAGATTCCTTTTGTCATCGCCCCAAATGCTCCGATGGCAACACTATCTTTATCGTAATCGGTGACAGAGCCACCAATCGACATAGACAGAACGTTTACGCCATCTTTAACAGCCGCGTCCATTGCAGCCACTATGTCGGAGCTGAAACAGCCACCTTGCCAGCAGATTTTGTACGCAGCTACCCGGGCATGCCTGGCCATCCCTCTCGCTGTCCCCGTGGCATAGCCGAACAGGCTAGCATCGGCTACAGCAGACCCCGCTGCCGTAGTCGATGTGTGCGTACCGTGCCCGTCATCGTCCCTTGGTGACTTGGATTCGGTTTTTTCATCAATCGGCCCAAAAGCTCCTTCATACCCTTTGGAAAAGAACCTTGCCCCAATCAGTTTCCGGTTGCAGCTTGACGAGTTGAATGTTTTACTCACTTCACACTCGCCTTTCCAGCTACTAGGAACCGGGCCAAGCCCCGTGTCGTCGAAGCTTTTAGTCTCAGGCCAAACACCCGTGTCTAAAACCCCGACAACTACATCACTTGCTGTAGTAGAATCCGGGAAGAGGGAGCTGCTTGCGTCAAGCCCAAGGAATTCTGGCGTGCGAGTGGTGTGAAGCTCATATTTCACATCTTCTAGGAGTGAAAGAACCCCCGGATGTGATTCAAGCGACTTGGCTTCGTCTGCTGTGAGCCTCGCGGAGAATCCGTGGATTACATCGGTATAGGCATAAAGCATGTCGCCTGAATCCGATACAGTTTTTAAAGCCGAGTCGTACCACTCGAAGTGATCGACAAAACTCGTTGGCATGGTGGATTTGTCCATGTGAACGATGTAAGTCTTCTTTTCTGCAACCGCGAACGAATTGTACGCAAGTGCAATCAAAAGCGTCTGTAGTAACAGTGGCCTGAACCTCAAAAAGGATTTCATGTTTAGAATGCCTCTGAAGCCCCGAGGCCAGAAACCCTGAAAAGAAAGAGGCTGGCTCTGTTTTCTCTGGGAATGTATATTTAGTGTTTACCAAAACATCTAAGTTTCACATAGGAGCTCTTGAACCTTTGGTATGTCTTTTTTCATCAGTCCAGATTTCAAGTACTTAATGGGGAACACATTCAGTGGACCACGTTAAGCTTTCAAAAGTCTCTGTCTGCCAAGATTAAAAAAGGGTTCGGACCCACTGAAACATGAAACAATAATGAACTAGATAAGTAATTCCACCTGTTGATTCGAGTCAAATTGCGTGGACAGGGAGAGAATCTTTTCTTACCATTTTGTCATTGAACTTTGTCATTAATTTGGGATTCAATGAAAGATATCTATTTAATACTGCATATCTATGCATTCTGGTGTGATTACTTGGAGCAAGAATTCCGTTTCTACTAATTCCATAGAAAGAGAAGCAAACGATTTTTTCTCTCTCTTTGTTTTGTGGAGGCATCTTATAATGTTTTGTTGAGTTCTGGGTGTGCTTTCAAAAGGAGTCTAATCTAGAAATAGATACGTACCAGGTTGTTAAATAAAGACGTATCGTATCGGCCGTTACCCGTTACGTGACAAGATTTCAGGCCTCCGATACCATTCTTACGTATCGGTCGATACAGATCGATTGGCAGACATATGGCCATACCTTATACCATTAAGTTTTACCAATTCTGAAATTTGAAACCCTGAGAGCCTGTTCCATTAATCTAGCTTTTGGGCTTTTTTAGTTGACGTATGTGAAGAGAATGACGGTCTCGTAAAGCTTGAAAAGTCAAAAAGTTAATAATCCACTTAGTGGAACGGAGCCTGATACTTACCATGCGTTCATCGTCATGAAATACTAGGAATCTAATATGTAATCATGGGTTTGGTGTTGTTTTGACGATTGTTTTCCCATATTCCCATGTTGTTCTTTTATTACTGCTATATTGCTTTTAAATGGGGAAAATTTTCGAACTTTCCCTTGGTTGAATTAATGGGTGAAATGAAGGTTACGTTTGTATCCTTCACTACAAGAAGCCCGGAAAATCATGCTGTTTTCAAGTTTCACCTGTCGATAGTAAGAAACAACTTTTTGTCAAAATCCCCAACCACTATTATTAGTAGTAATAAAAGATTAAAAGATTCAGGTAGGTTTGAGTGCACAAACTCATGACTTCATGGCTACTTTTCTAAGAGATAAGACTGCATATGTATTCATAAGAAATGGCCACACAACTTTGGGCGTGGATTCGTTCCTAACCCACTTATTAGTGGTAGATTAGATAGGTTTTTATTTTTGTTTATGAAGAGTACCCTGATGAACAAAACTAATCTCTCCGGCCCTTTCAGATCTCTTTCCGTGCATCTGCGTAAGGTGAGGTGGCTCCAAGGATAGATCGCTGTCGAGGGGAATCGACTCTACGACCTCGGGATGGTAAGTCCCACTGATGCAAATTGAGTTACCACTGCGAAGATGATAAAGGATGAACAAAACTTCCAGATGTGCGATTATGAAGCTTCATTTGAAGATGGTCCTTCCAGTGGACAAACTCAAACTTTGTGAATTACGATGTGTCAACTTTTGAAATGAAAAATAAATGGTACGGGTAGCAAATTTAGATACAAGATGACGAGTGTCATGCTTGGGTTGGATAGAATTTTAGTAGAAATAAAAGTCTCCCTTGAGTTGGGTAAAAATGAGTAAAAGCTCATTTTTAGTATGGGTTGGAGCAACCTGGGGTGCTCGCTGTGAGTTCAATCACAGAGGGCTGACGTGCCAGTCCTGGGTCCAAAAAACTGATCAAAATCGTTCATTTTATTTGTTTACCTTGTCGGGAATGTAGAGTCTGCAAAAATTTAGGTTGATTGGATATCAATAGCAACACGAACGAAACACATTTGTTTTAGAAAACATTAACAGCTACTAATATGATTTTGATTTGGAGATTAACGTATTTTTTTTGCTAGCTTTATCAACTTGACAAGACAAAAAAAAATGAACATTTTGATTCATTTTTTTGAGCCCGAGACGAGGCCCGGATTCAGGGCACAAGAAAAGGGTACAGCAGAGCACTTCCGTTTTCCTTTACTATTACTAGTAGGCAAGGTTCTAAAACTCACTAGGCGCTCCTAGGGCGGCTAGGCACCTTCTAGCGCTTAGGCGGCAAATGCTTGGCCTTCCAGACCTTCTTTTAAAACACTGTTAGTAGGGGTCCCGTGGTTCCTATGCTGTCGCGTTTCCTGGTGTGAAAGAGTTTGAGCTATTTCTTCCAAATATATTGGGGCAAGATCTTAAAAGAAAGTTAAAGAGTTAAAAAAAACAGTGACAAAGGTTGATGTGTGACTAGATTTCTTATCTAAGAAGCGACCAAGAATTGTGCAATAATTTGCTTTTGTCCAACCACCCACCTAGCGTATAATAATGTAATGTAATCATCCACTAGGGGATATAGTGGCATGACCAAATTGTGCACCGACAGTTATCAAAGTTTGCTTGCCAAAATAATCAAATGAATAATGATCAAAGATAATACAAAGCCGAAAAGGAAATAAATAAATGAATAATGATCAAAGTTAATACAAAACCAAAGGTTTGTAGCCTAGCGGTTACTCCCTCTGTCCCTTTTTAAGTGATCCGTTTGAGAAACGTGTATTTTTGTGGACATTAAAAAAGGTACCTCCGTAGAACATTTTTTATTTTATTTTGCACCAAATTAAAGTACTCAATGAGCACTTTAATTTGGTATTAAAAAAATTAAAATATTTTATAGAGAAATATGTTTTTTAGGAGTTTGAAATTACACGTATTCCCATATGGATCATTTAAAAGGGGATGGAGGAAGTATTTTCTTATTCTTCTACAAGCGAGACCAGGGTTCGAGCCTCAGCAAAGACATTTGGGGTTTAGGGTTATGGATAGCTTCTAGACCCCTCTAGACCAACTCACTAACTCCCCCGCTTTGAATTGCAAAAAAAAAAAAAAAGAATACGAAGCCGAAAAGGATTGGGGTGTTGGCCCTTTTCTTGACTATGATTAAAGTTATTGGACCACTCACTTCACAAAACTATATGGTCGAGAAACAATTATTGTAAGATCAATGCTGCGTGCATAGATGTACATACGTGTATTCAAAACCGTCCGATACACAGAGATTCCTCCACATTATGTGGGACCTATGTGCATCAAACTATACATTGACACGTTTATCTGCATATCTGTGCATTTAAATCTGTGTACACGGAGTCAAGGTTCTAAAACTCGCTAGGAACTTCCAGGGCGGCTGGGCACCTTCTAGCTTCCAGGACCGAGTACTCGACGCCTAGTTGGGCAATTAGTCGGTCTAGTCGGGTAAGTCAGCGAGGGGCCTTTTAGCGCCTAGGCGGCGAGTACTCGACCTTCCAAACCTTCTTTTAGAACACTGCACGGAGTTTTCCTAATCGTTAAGTACTAGATTATGAAGCTATTGATTTTGTTTACTTTCTCCTACTTTATCATCTTTCCTTGTGGCAATTAGCTGGATTGGCCCCCTCCACTGAGACTGCTGGTACCCACTCATGGGAACTATTTTCTTCTTTCATAATACAATCTTTTTTCTCATGCATGCTTTGCATCAACCCTTTTCATGGTAGGTCATTCGTACTTTATAATTTCTCTGAAGAAATTTGTGCATGAATGATTGATCTTTTAAACCAGCTTTTATACGAATCAGGAACAGGAAATTATTAATCTTTCATAGCATCCCATGTTGAGTCACTTTCCTCGGTCGAAGACAAAGGACCGAGGCAAAGTAAAATTATTCACGTTTGATTTGAGAACTTAACGAGTTTCGAAAGTGTGTTCAAACGTATATTTGTTTATTAGTAGAGCTGATCTTGAAGCCGAACATGAGTTGAGCTCTATAACTTGATTTTTCAAAACAGTATAAGCTTATGGAGCAGAGTAGCAGGTTATTCAAGGTTGATTTGGAGTAGTAAGCTCAATTTTATGCTCGAGTTTTACTTTTTTTTTTTATAAAACGAACCGATCAAGGACGAGCTATAAATGAGTTGAATCCGAGTCGAGTTTGACCAGTTTGATTTGTTTAACAGTCCTATCTGTACAGATACACATCCATTGTTATCGTTGTTTCGAATTTCCTTCTTCTTTTTTTGTGTATGAAATTCAAGCTAATTCGATTCAGAATTATGATACATCGGTGTATTATTCTCTATAATTGGCTAAAAGAATAGCATTTTTCGGTAATTATTTTTTCTTTGACCTGCTTATATGCACTTCGACTAATCTCCGGAAATCAATCTCAAACTAGCGGGAGACTCATTTAGAGGTTGAGACGGACCCCAAATAATTGATAGCACGTAGAAGGTTTCAAACAAGAAACTTAAGAGAGAAATAAACCCCTAAATTTCGGGTCTTTTTATATTGCACTTTGTACTCATTACTGAGATGCTCTGGACCATGAATGAAGGAAGCATGGTAATGAGTACAGATATTGATTTGGGTCTCTAGGCCTGCCCTCCTTGATGCCTTTTGGCTTTGATTTAGGGGCATGGTTCTGGAACAAAACGTCCGTGTAGCTCCTCGGTTCTTGGAGGTTTAGGGGGCCACTGTTTCAGTGGTATTCTGAGCGCAGCCACTTTGTGCATATTGCCAAAGGTTAGGTCTGTTTCTCAACCATCCCCCGCCCATACTCCCAATGATTGGAGACTATATGGGTTCTGTTATTGTTGTTGTTGTTTATAGTTGCACTCTTTTCTGTACTTTGTGCGTGAATTTATAATATTGTTATTACACTTGTCACAATGACTATACAGTTGGAAGATTTTTTTTTAAAATCACATGAAAGATGACAAAACAAAGACATAAATGTGTGAAAATAACTAATTTGTTTTCAGCATTCCTACATAAAAACAGTGTTGGACGTGCGCATGGTTCCAAAACTCGCTAGGCGCTCTCAGGACTCGGGGCGGCCAGGCATCTTCTAGTTTTCAGGGCCGAGTACTCGGTACCTAGTCGGGCTAGTCGGCGAGAGACCTTCTGGCACCTAGGCGGCGAGTACTCGGCCTTCCAGACTTTCTTTTAGAACACTGGACGTGGGTTTCGCTATCATGGGTAGAGTTATAGGTGAAATATTAGCCAGTTGAGTTTTTGCCTCTATTATTATTATCATATCTCAAAGATTGTGTGATTGCAAGAGAAAGTGCAATTGGCTGCACTTGAATTGTGGAGGAGGTGGATGAGTCCCATACGAAATCAATCTTCATATTTGGACTATATGCCTTGCTAGAGGTATCGTTTTCATGGGGTTATGATAGCTTAATTATTCTGTTGTTTCTGAGCCCAGCCGTTATGTGGTCTACCAGATCACTTCAACATCACATATTTTTATGAGACCTACAACAAATTTATGGACCCAGTACATAAATTTATAGGATAATAGTTGAATGATCTAGAGCAACACGTAAATGTGCTCAGCGACGGAGCTAGGCATAAAATCTCATTTGGTTCTTTGATTTTGTGTCAAGAAATGTAAGAAATTATGCACAGGAATACTTTATTTTTTTTATTTGAAAATTGGAGGTGTTTTGGTAGTGAATTATTGTTACGAGCGGACGGAGTAATTTGTATAAAAAAGATACAAATGTTGTAATATTAATTATTTCTAATACCCGAAAGGATACATATTTTTATAGGTTAATCATCCATCAACATTTTTTTTTTTGTTTTTTAACGCAAAAGGGTGGAAAGGGGCAACCAATGTAGCAACCCCTTATGGGCGTGACCATTGGGGTTCCCAACCCGCTATGGAATGTTTGGTTAAACCATGGCTACTCTTCGAGAGGACAGCTCGTCACCATATCACCACCTAGGCGAGTAGTTGGCCAAAGGTCTTCTACGCAAATCAACACAAGTCCCAAGAATGACATGAGAGAGATTTGAACCTGGGAGGTCCATGCACGGGGAGGGAGGAGAATCTTATCTCACTTACTTTGGTCAACTAGGCTACCACCTCAGTGGTATCCATAAACATATTTGATACTCAAAAATTACCCTCTTTCATCGACCAATCACTCATCAATATGCCTAATATAAAAAATAATATATGTTTTATAGTATAACCCTGGTCTTGTAAGACAAAATTAAAATTTCTTTTGGACCCCCGAGTGCCTATTTGTTCACCTTCACTCTGATTGGTGGAAAAATGTGTAGGATTCACTACAATATGATGTCATGCTTACCAAAAAATGATGGGGAATGATGGGGTCCACCACAAAATTATGTCATGCTTACAAAAAAAAAATGTGATTCCGTGGACCCCACACATTTTCCATCAATTAGAGTGAGGGTTTTGTTCAGGTGAGGGTGGACAAATTTGCACTCCACTTTCCCCCTTTAAGACTCCGTCTCTGATTGTGCTCAAAGACTACTGAATAATTACTCGTCCTGGTATTTCCTTCAATTATTATCAGATCAGTTCAATTATCTTTAGTTCAAGCTGGAAAACAAAGGAAAAGAGAGTGATTGATTTGTTAGGACAACAAACCAAACTCTTACTCCAAGAAATATTCGCTTTGTTTGGTTTGTGTTTTGGAGAAGTGTTTTTGAAAAATTTGGAAAAAGGTAGAGAGAGAAATGAGAGTAATAATTGTGGAGAGAGAAAAAAGGAGGAGAGAGATAGAGTGAAAAATGAGAGTAATGATTAAAAAGTTAGAGAGAGAAAAAGTGGATCCCACCACTTTTTTGAGTTTGTTTCCTAAACATGTTTCTAAAACATGTTCCAAACAAGGTGTTATACTCCTTCCGTCTCAAATTACTCGACTATTTGGTGTACAACATTGGTGGGCAGCCACCTCTAACTGTATCAAATTGAAATCATTTTCAGCCTACTCACCACTCCTAATAAATTGGCTCTTGGTTGCATTAAGCAGCTAGAGCTGCTGATGGTGATGTTGTACCTTTGGTTGTTTATTTTCATATTTTAACGACTTTTAATGTGTATTCGAAAAATCACTCGGAGTTATTCGATCAAGTTGCCGCGCTCAAGATGTTTTGAATGCTTGATCGGTGATCTTGATGAAACTTATTCTCTGATAAGAGTCTTCTTTCCATTATGGCGCGGGATATGAGTCTCGCTCGTCCACTCCTCCAAACAAGAAAGACACCTAATTAGTACTCCATCCGTCCCTTTTATAGTGTGTACATTTCTATTTTGGGCTGTCCTTTAATAAGAGTATGTTTTAAAAAATTAGTGGGTACATTTCCTATTTTACCCCTTAAAAGTTGATTCCTTTTTAAAAAGTTAGTGGGTATTATTATATTAATAATGGTAAGTAGTGGAAAGTAGATGTAAAAGTTGTAAAAATTGATATGAGAGAAAAATAATTAGAATTCTCAGGTAAAATAGTTAAAAAGAGGCGGAGGAAGTACAATAGTGTTGAAATAAAGGACTTCATCTTGTTAGAAAGGTATTTTTAGGAATAGAGAGGCACATTAGGGTTCGTAGTAAGGGGTGGTTTCCCAAGTCACTTTTTTACTAAAAGTACTTTTTAGGTTCTGTCCTTATTCAATATTTTTAGTTTTGCGTCAAAATTTTATGAATTATTAGTTCGTCTCGACGTAAGGAATCAGAAAAATTGGATATTTCTTTAAAAAATTATATTCTAGTCTCTCTTTTTTCCCGATTCCTCTGACTCAAACAAAGCAATAATCCACAAAAATTTGACGCAAAACTAACAACTCAATTTTTTTTTTCCGAATAAAGACAAGTACTTATTGTCCACACAAAATGGAGTAGATTACTACAAAAGCCATATGATATCAACTACTTTATTCCCATTTTAAGTGGCCATGTTACTATTCTAGCTGGATTCCAAACTTTTTCATAATTTTTAATCTATAGTATAGAAAATATGCAATATGGATCTTGTTTAATAGAAATTAATAAGTTCTATAATACAATCTTTTCAGAAGTATATAATACATTATAGATTGAAAGTAATAGAAAATTTGAAAAATAAAATCAAAAAGTGTAAGTGGCCATTGAAAATGGGACGGAAGGAGTACCTTCCTCCATACTTTACGGTTTACCAATCCACTTTTGCTTTTGGTACTGGGATTGAGTTTTCCATTTTTACTAAAAGTAGAGAAAATGTTAAAAGTATTAAACACGAATTTTGAGATAGGGCATTGCTCTCGCATACATCAACTATTTTTATTACTTTTAACAAAAACGAAAAACTGCCTTTTGCTTTTGGTACTGGGATTGAGTTTTCCATTTTTACTAAAAGTACAGAGAGTGTTAAAAATATTAACACACGAATTTTGAGATAGGGTATTGCTCTCGCATACATCAACTATTTTTATTACTTTTAACAAAAACGAAAAACTGCCTCTCAGTGTGTGGGCTTAAAGCTGGGAGTGGGAGATTATGCTCAATTATTGTTCTTTGGACGTCTCTCTTCACGTACATGGCTCCGCAATACTACAAAGTGATTATTCAGTGTGCTCAGGGAGCACGGGTCTTTACCATCACAAATTTACGTGGAATTCACAAATTTAATTCTAGGTCCTGTGTAAATTTGTTCTGGCCGGTAACGACCTTGAACCACCACGCAATTAATAATAACTCCTATATCAGACTCATGGCCCCACCAACCTCACTGATTTGCATAAGAGCATAAATTACACCATTTAATAAAATCACTCTCAAATGTCATAATCCGGATTACGATTGATGGAACCCATGTTTGTGATTAATTTGATCAAAGTATCATTTTCCTGATTAAACTTGTGTGTTATGTTGAATTTAAGTATTTAACCAATGAAATTGTATTTTATTTTTCCGAAAAAAAGTGAAGTATCTGATGCTTAAAAAAAAAAAACCTTTACTTCTGACGTGACCCAACTAGTTTAAAGTTAGAGGTTCGTTTTGTTTTGCTGTTATTTTTTCAGAATTGGGGCTTTGCTTATTTGACGGGACTAATAGCAATATGAAATTTTTATTTCATCGTGGTAATAGAGATGGATTTAGTAGTAGCACACACCCCATGCATGTATATTCAGGACTGTCAAAATTTTAACCGACACTGAATACGTAACTCCAGTGAATATATAATCTTAACCGATCAAATAAACTGACCCCTGTTTATCGAGATTTAAGCTTCCCGTATCGATAGTGCTTTTTGTTTTTGGATTTTGACATAATGTTACGGGAAAAAAGGACTAAGCGGGTTTGGCTCGTGTTAGTTAGAGGACCAAGCATAAACTCGTAAGTAGCGCTTCTTTGGAGCGTGAGATCTAGTGTTCGACTCTTATCGATAGGAAGTTGCCCTCGTAGTAATTTAACTAATATTAATATACCAACATCCTTTTGCCGTGGAAAAAAAAAATCACGATTTTTTATTTTAAAGAACTCTTTCTTTTTATCGGATTAAAGAACTCTTTTCATTCAGCCTTTTTGTCTGCATAACTATATTTCATGTGTTTTGTGACGATTTAAATTTTTTGAATTTTCAGACTCAATGAACGATTAACAGAGTTATAAAGAATCGTGTAACTCTTATATTCAAGTAACTGAAATCTAAGAATATTTATTGGTTAAAGTATTATGATAATCTTTAGATTCTTTACCTTAAAAGGAGAGTCCTAAACAAAGTCCCAGGTCTGAGCCTGGATATGTTAGTGGGCCTAGATTTTTTGAAAGGGCAGCTTAGTCCGAGCCCAAATTTTTGGTGGAAGCTCATTGGGCTAGGACCAAGGTAACTTGAGCTTGATCATTTATGGGCCGACCTAGTCACACAAATAGGGTTGCTAATTGAGCCCTAGTCACAAGTAGGGGTGCTAATTGAGCCAAAAACGCGGAACGTAGTATAGGCGGGATTGGGGGCCTATAGTAAATAAGCTCATTACGGCTATCCGTTCGGCAATCAACGATCCGGATTATCTTATATAAAAGATAAGTGTCATACATGTAGGATAATTGCATTTAATCGGGTGTATGACAATTGCATTTAATCGGGACCGTTGATTGCCGTGATTGCAAACTACAGGCCCCCCGAATCTGGGAGCGGGACCCCTATAATGATTACAGGATGTAGTGAGTGAATCTCAACCGTTAAAAGTATTTTGGACGATCTGGATATTAAATAAATTGTTCGCGCAAACAGTTTATTTAAGATCCGGACCGTCCAAAACAAGAATGGACTGCCGAGATCTCATTACACGCCTGTATTGAGTTGCTCACTACAGGCCTCATTTTTCCCTGAATCTTGGCTCAAACTCTTTTTTCACTTGTGCACGCTTAACTTGAGTTTGAGAATTTTTTTGGACAAAGTGTTTAAGATTGGCTCCCATTTTGGACTCTTATGATCGTGAAAAGTTTAGCTTGACTCATGAAATGTGTCAGTCGATTGAGATTTTTGGGACTATGCCCTAGGAATTGCTTCCTGGAAGATTTTATATACCTCTTCCATTCCTAAATGATAGTTCACTATTTTCTATGTGTAATTTTCGAACCAAAATATAAGGTACTTTCGTACATAATTTTTAAAAATTTTGACAACAAATTAAAGATCTCAATAAGACCTTTAATTTGGTGTCAAGAAATCTAAAAATTCTTTTGAAAGCGCCTGATATTTTGAATCCTCAACAAAATATACCATAAATAAAAATGATTCAAAAAAAAAAATTACCTTTTCATGTTATTTTTACATTTTAGCTTTCTTCAACTTTTGTCTTTACTTTTTTACTTTTCTGAATCCTCCTTACAAATCTACACTAATTAAGAAAACAAATCGGTGACTATAAAACAAATACTCTACCTAAATGGCTCAATTAATTCCATTTTTTTTTACCAAAAGCTTGGCTCTTTCACATCGAGAAGTATTTTTCGTTTTTCATTCTTTCTTCTTCTTTTTTCCGAAGGTCAAGAGTAAAACTTACACGCCTCTTGAGTCTCAACTATTTACCTACCGGTCCGATCAAAGGTAGGCTATCCAAGCCAAGACTACGGAATCGAAAATGATTTCTCTCTTACAATATGACCTTAAGAGATTAAAAAGTTTCGAACTCAAGATGTATAAATTTAACTCACACCTCAGTTACCACTTGAGCATGATAAATTTTGATCTCTATTCATCTTGTAACAATTTCAAAATTAATGAAATTTTTTTGTCTTTCAAAAAAAACGAACAACGGTGTTCAGCCATTCAATGCCTTCTGACATCCACAACAACGGTGTTGTAGTAACTCTATATATCCTGCCTTTCCTTCTCCAAGTTTCTACGATCTCGAGACAAAAATTAGTTTGACACAAATTATGCATTTCCGGCATTCAGGCAAATATGAATGAAAAATGAGGCTATCAAATATTATGTGTGATCAATTAAATTATGGAGTAAGTGAGCTTGAAACTCTTCAAATGAAAAAATGTCTCAAAATTCACAATGGGTAAAAAGTCTCCACAAATGTTATCAAAATTTTCGGATAATCCGCACTCATCCATCAAAACCACGATCATGCAACTGGTCCTGAAGTGCAAAGTGCCGAGTAAAGGATTTTAGGCACATACAAAGGATGCTTCAGCCACAAGATTTTAGACATCTATATTTACCCCAAGAGGTATTTGTAGATATCTAATTGAGAACTCCTGTGCGATACAATTAAGAATATCAGGATCTGAACAACCCCGCCCACCAAGGAAACTTGAAATTATCTTCAGTCGAGAGATGAACTAAAACCAACTCAGAATGGACCATTCAATAGCTCTTCCACATCTCCATTGAGGGAAATACTGTAGGGAGGAGGGGATGCTGCTTGGCAGCTGCTGCACAGCACCTGCTGTGCAGTGACCAAACGGCAGTGTTTGGTAGGCAAACCACTTGGTTTGCCAAATGTGATCTCGTGGGACCCATTTTCGGGTCCCACACAAATTATCCGAACCGTTAAATAATTTTAAAATAATTATTTAAATGTTCTTGAAAAAAATCAGGACCATTGGATATTTTTACGTAATTGATCTAATTCGTGTGATTTTCATTCAGAATTCAGGACCCTGTAGTTTGGAAGAATCTTCAAGAAAATTTATACGATTATGCGCTTGGTAATCCATTGATCTAAACCATAGGTATTGTAGGGCTTCTTGAGAAGAGCATTTGGTAAAAAAATTATCTTGTTGGGACATCGATAGGTATCAAAAAACTAAAAATTTTAGTTTTTTTATACCTATCGATGTCGGATCAAAATAATTTTTTTACTGGATGCTCTTCTCAAGAAGCCCTACAATACCTATGGTTCAGATCATTGGGTTACCGAGCGCATAATTGTATAAATTTTCTGAAAGATTCTTTCAACCTACAGAGTCCTGAATTATGAATCAAAATCAAACGTATTAGATCAATTATGTAAAAATATTCAATGGTCCTGATTTTTTTCAAGAGCACTCAAATAATTATTTTAAAATTATTTAACGGTTCGGATCACATTTGGCAAACCACTTGGTTTCCAAACGCTGCCGTTTCGTCACTGCTGTGCAGCAGCATCCCCTCCTCCTGTAGTGGTGCCATCGGCAAATTGCAAATGTGAGATAAAACTCTGAAAAAAATTAGGCCAAACAAATGGACCAATGCATTAATGAGTGAAATTAATCAAATTATGGTCCACCACAAAATTGCATAAAGATGGTCATGTCATTTATTACTGTATCTTACTATTAAATATTCCGACCTCACGGAAATACTCAACTATAAAAATAATTACAATACCAACTGTTGGGCAAAGCAAAACAAACCACGTCACGTGGCAAGACCACTAGTACAATTAAGAGAAACAAGGGGAATGAGGTGTGGGCACTAAAGAAAGCAAATTAAACAACCAAAATATACTGAAATAGTAACTAAAAAACATAGTCCGAGTCGATCCATTTATTGCGTAGGAGCAATAATAACAGCACATCTCACAAAATGTATCAATTGGGAGGGTATTGTCGAACACGAGCATCAACATTCTTGGCCCTCAAATATAGCTCCTTCAATGTTGGATCTTTTTCAGCATCCGCACGCCACATCATATGTCTCCACTTTTCCTGCACCACGAAGTGAGCAAAGCACCTCTTGTCAGATCATAAGAAAAACAGAAACATAGCATCGTTTTTCCCAATGAACATGATAACAATAGTCTTGGTGATTGATAAATCCTTTAGGAGAAAAAAAAAACGAGAGCGAGCCGTAGAGCCGGGAACCAATCCCCGACTTATTAGCAAATCCAACTTTGCTATTTTCCCTTTTAACCATAAAACGTAAGGTGTGATCATGTCAGTAGGAGACAAAGCAAGATAAGTCCAAACCTTACAGATTACAATAACGGAATACGAAACGAGATACAAATTGAGTCGAGTCCTGTGATACCACAGTCTCTTTAACAAAGATTTGTTGTCTACCGTGGGTATTGTAGGATACACCGGCATCTTTGTCCCAAGATAAAATCTTTTACGCCATCTCCGATAAAAACAACTTACCCTCGAAAATCAGGTAAGTTATTTCTCTTCATCAAATAGATATGCCATTTGTCATCATTTGCTTAGTTAATTAATTTCTTGCTTAAAATTCCTAATTAAATTACTGATATGCTTTCACCGGGTCCATATGTCGCAGTAGACCACATCTATCATCATGCAATCAATTATCAGTTCATCAATCAACATCAGATTAAATGAAAGATCACGTAAATAATAAGAAAATGGTACGTTTAACTAAAGATGCATTAATTTATAATATGATGGTATTTTTTTTTCCATATCTTTTAACCATAAATCTTTTTTTGAAAAGGCAAAAGATTTATAAATCTTAAAAATAAAACCCATAAATCTTGTTGCTGGGCTGCAGGGTTATTTAGGTTAATTTACCTTCAATTGGTCTTTCGTTCGAACTGAATCCTTGAAATAATAATCAAGCTTGATTGATTTCCAATTAGTATTGCAGAATGTCAAATACCAATGAAAACAGATTAAAAACATGCATATACTACAACAAAAGAGAGGGTAATAATTAATGAAATCGCCAAACTCTTCCTCTTTTTTTCACTAACCCATCTATTAAGTCCTACCAAATTAAGTGGTTGCATTAAAAGTCATCGACCTCTACTATTTAATATAATCTTCAACTAATTACTCACCCATCCATGATGTAAATACATCTTTTCATCACTTATGCATGATGTGTCCTAAAACATCTATTTGCTCTCTGTTACATCTTTTCATCACCCATGCATGATGTGTCCTAAAACATCTTGCTCTCTTTTACATCTTTCTTTTTATCGGCAACAAAAATTTACATCTTTTCATCACCCGTGCATGCTTTTCCTTATGTTTTGGTTGAGTCTTTCTATTCAAAATTACATCTTGAAACCTTGATGGCTATGTATGTGTGTGTGCGCGCGCGCGCGTATATACCATCTCCGCTTTGAGTATATATGTCTCAACTCCTTCAATCAGCTTTTCTATGTCTTGAGGACTGAACCTCTTATAGGTCCGATCTCCCATTTTGGATCCTAATGAAGATGAAGAAGAAGATGGCTCAAGTCTCAACGGCAAGTTGATGGTTTCCTTGTGGATTATAGCCTATGGCGATCTCTGAACCACTGCATCATAAAAAAAAATTATTATTATTATCTTTTACATTTTAAACTGAACTAAAAAAATTAAATCTTTCATATTAACTCATGAGAAAGTTGAAATTACAAAACCATGCACTTCAATTATCTGTGGTTCCATATAGGGGAGAGTAGAGGTGGCAATTAGGAACCCAACCCGTCCACTAATGCCATTGTGTGAAGAAAATAGTGGGGATTGTTAGTTTGAAATATGAGAGTGATTCATCCACCAATCAGCTGTAAACTTGTGTCGTTTGTGTGATACCACATCCCCGCTTCCATTTCAGTAACAATTTTGTAAAAAAGCAATGAATTGAATACTGTCAATACCGCACAGTGTCGAGTTCCACGCATGCAAATCCGTCACTTCCACTTCAGTATATTATTGGTGAATTTATTTTAGGTTTATCTACTATTTTAGTCCCTATAAAATACATGAAGTTTCAATTTCGTCCTTACAAAATATTTTGTGTCAATTTCGTCCTTATAGTTTCAGACGAATTTCAATTTTGCCCTTCCGTCAAATTAATGACGGAAAATGCTTATGTGGCAAACGGAAAATGCTTAAAATACCAAAAATGACAAAAAAATTATGAAAATTTTAAAATACTGGAAAAAAAAATCATTAGACAGTTTATGAAATTTGTCTAAGACTTTTTTGGAAATTTATGATTCGTATCGACGAGAGAAAATTAGAAAAGTATAAAAATATGGATCGAAGTTAAAAAAAAAAATCATATAAGAAGAAACACAGGAAATGACTTGTTTAGTAAACGAAGGATATGTGATTCCGAGTCTCCGACTGCCTCCAAGTACTAAACAAATACTACGCAATAAAATGGAGTACTAGCGTGATTTTTAGACAGATCATTCTCATCACATAAATTAATTATTTTTCGAAGTTTTAGCACTTTTAGGAGTTTTCGGATTAATAGCTAAAATGAAAAACTCATAAATCAATACTAAAATACTAGCATCCACATGTCTTTCTCATCAAATTGTAAACCGGCCAGAGAATCAACGTTGGTAAATTCATTACTAGAATGAAAAATATTCCTTCGTCTTTGGTAGCATACTGGTCATTGTGTTCACATTAAATATTGTGGCTTTGCTTTTGATAAGAACCTAATAATATCATGTTTGCAGATTGTTGAAAACAAACATTGATTTTCAAAACAAACATCTCAACAACGCAAGTGGCAAATATTTAAATGCAAAAAAAAAAAAAAGAGTACGTCATGATATTCCCAAGCACCAACATATCATTTTCAAATCTAGTTTGATCAACTAGGAAATTTCAAACCCAGTATCAAGTTGATAATTTGAAACCTACTTCCATTAAATTGTCATCTTGTACATATTTTTTTTTAAATTTTGATCCATATTTTTATACTTTGCTGATTCCTCGACGATACGAATGATTAATCTCCAAAAAAAAGTCTTAGACAAATTTCATAAACTTTTTGTCTAATGATTTTTTTTTTTCTGTATTTTAAAAATTCCATAATTTTTTGTCATTTTATTTAGAAATTAATCGTTTTTTCAGTATTTTAAGCATTTTTTTTGGTATTTTAAGCATTTTCCGTTTGCCACATAAGCATTTTCCGTCATTAATTTGACGGGAGGGCAAAATTGAAATTCGTCTAAAACTATAAGTGCAAAATTGACATAAAATATTTTGTAAGGACAAAATTGAAACTTGATGTATTTTATAGGACTAAAATAGTAGATAAGCCTTTATTTTATAGGTATGTATGTAGTTATGTGCGTTTTGACAGAGACACAAGGATTGAGCTAGAGTTAAAAACGATAATTAATAATGTTATTCTTGGATATTTTTAATTAGCAAACTGCTTATTTTGAATGACAGATTAAATTTTAAAACGAAAAAATTAATTTGTCCGAGCATAGCACGGCTTTACTCCTAATAAGTATTAAGCAATAAGCAACAAATGATACTAACAAATATCTTTGCTTATTAACCCTTACTGATACCTATATAATTTTATTTTATTTTTGACCAAAATAAGATCATCCCATAATACCTATCTAATTTATGTTCTTGGAAAATACGTTTATTGGTGTTTGGTAGCAGTTGTGAATTATAATTTCTTGTTTAACTTGTTAATGATTAAAATTATGGGAGACAATTTCATATTATATAGAGTTTTTTTTTTTTTTTTTGTTGAAACGGTAACAAAATTTTATAGAAATCGACAAATGGTACATCGAGGGGAAACCATATCCAAGCAAAAGAGCAAGATAAAGAAAGGCAACACAACTAGCGAGAGACTAAAAATGAAGCCAAAAGAGAAAAAAGAAAGCGAAAACACTTGAAAAAGACTTGTCCAGACTTAGGAACAACCTCCCACGGAAGAGGGGTTCCTGGTGAGCGGCCCCTGGAGAGCGCCCCTAGTGAGCGCATCCGGGCAGTCCAAAAGCGTTTTGGACGGTCTAGATTTTTCCATGAAAGAGTCCAAAAATATTTTGGACTCTTCAATGGAAAAATCTGGCCGTCGATTGCCGAGATGGACGGCCCGTATGCGCTCACTAGGAGCGCTCTCCAGGCAGGGGCGGACAAGGTGGGTGATAGGGGGGTGTTTGGCCGCTGCACTCCCCCCAATTTTCTACATATTTTTAGTACACTTTTGGATTTTTTTGTAAAATTACTAAAGAGTGGTCGCCGCAAATTAGGCGAAAATTGCAACCCTGCGTCCGTCATTGTCTCCAGGGATGCTCACCAGCACCCCGGATCACATGGACATAGATAGCAAATTCTATTTTCCCGTCAACAAAAAACACACCACCAGATTAATTGTAGATATTCCTTAGCCTTGGACCTTTGATATCAGAATCCCATTACTTTAATCAACCTTGACGGCGATTAAAATCCTTAATTGAATATCCATCCACCTTAAACATCACAGTAGAGAAAAATAAAAAAGGAATCAAGGAGTAAGACCATGAAGATCGCCGGAGACGACGCCAATCGCGTTGATCGCCGGATTTTGCACGGCGGCCTGAGGGAGCTTGACGGCAGTAGTTGTTAGTCGGCCATGGATGGGGAGAGAGAGAGAGAGAGACCCCAGCTTCCTTTGCAAGCTAGGGGTATTTTTGTTCTTTTGAGCCATGGATGGACTGGAAGTATTATGAAACTGTTGTGTGGACTGCGGGTGTCACAAAATAGCAACAGTGGACCTTCCCCAACTGGCCGTATTATAAATGTTGAAACTCACCCGAAATACATTCTGGTTCTTCTATGGGTACACCGGTTTGGTCAAATAATGGGGCCCAACTCCTCCACTTAAAATTTAAAATTTCACCCAAAATTTGACCGGGAGTTTTACCCCATTTAACCAACTCAAATCCAACCACATCCAAATTTACTTCCCACCGGGCGGCGCCATTTTCACCGCCACCATTGACGTCGGTGACCACCATCAAGCCACCCCAATTTTTTCAATTCAAATTTCCACCCTGCCCAGGAAATCGAGGAAAGAGCACCCAGATTTTTGCAGTAGGACCCACTCTTCTCCCCACCCGGGGCCACCGCGCCCGACGGTCCCGGTTGAGTTGCTACGGTGGTGAAGAGAGAGAAGAGTGACAAAGAAATGTGGTTCTTGAAAGTCATCTTGGAGGACGTTTGAGTTGCTCTGTAATCTCACTGAAAGATGTTTTAGTCTGTTTTGAGTTGTTACTTGTTAGTAACCAAGAAAAACTAGAGAGAGAGAGAGAGAGAGTATGTAGCTTTTGATCATTGGATTTTAGAGGTTTTGAAGATGTTTTTTATTCCATAATTGTAAACGATTTATCATATGGGTATGAAGATTAATACGGTTCTTGTTTATTTGATAGAATTGAAATCTAAGTATCTTGCACAATTTTTTTTTTTTTTTTGTTATAAACAAAATGCAATATATGTTTTCAAAGGTTAATGATCCATTGACAATAATCAAAATAAAGCCATCAAAATGATCCACTGTATTTGTCGGAGAGATGGAGTCATCATTGGTGGTCGGGTGGTTGTCAATGGCGTTTGGGTTCAGGGCAAAAGTTGGGTCTTCTTTCCTCTGATTTCTCGGGCACATGTGGGTGGAAATTTGAAGTGAAATATTGTGGTGGCTTGACGGTGGTGGTCGCCAGCGTCGATAGTGATGGTGGTGGTCGCCGGCGTTGATGGTGGTGGGTGAAAATGGCGTCGGCGTTGGGGTGTAAAACTATTCCATATAACCACACGCTTAATTACCTTGTTTGTAAAGGATTGTCTGGATTTGAAGTTCATTTCAAACTAATTAATGAAATCGTCAAACTAGTCCTCTCTTTTTCGCTAACCCATCTATTGAGTCCTATCAAATTAAGTGGTTGCATTAACAGAGTATTAAAACTCTTCAACCTCTTCTCTTTTTACGTTTTTCATCACCCATGCATGCTTTTCCTTATGTTTTGGTTGACTCTTTCTATTCAAAGTTACATCTTGATGACTATATATAATACAGGGGAAGTGTATGGTTCATGAAAATAAAATATGAAAACGCACATGAAAGTGCGTCCGACGGGTGAGATTAATTGGTGTACTAGGTGAATCTCATCTGTCGGATGGACTTTCATATGCATTTTCATGTTTTCTTTTCATGGACCGTACCATGCCTCTATAATGTATGCATATATATATATATGTATGTATATACCGTCTCCCACTTGAGTATTTCTCAACTCCTTCAATCAGCTGTTCTATGTCTTGAGGACTGAACCTCTTATAGGTCCGATCTCCCATTTTGGGTCCTAATGAAGATGAAGAAGAAGATGGCTCAACGGCAAGTTGATGGTTTCCTTGTGGATTATAGCCTATGCCGATCTCTGAACCACTGCATCATAAAAAAAAATTATTATTATCTTTTACATTTTAAAATGAACAAAAAAAATTAAATCTTTCATATAAACTCATGAGAAAGTTGAAATTAAAAAACCATGCACTTAAATTATCTGTGGTTCCACATAGGGGAGAGTAGAGGTGGCAATTAGGAACCCAACCCATGGGTTTGGTTGGGTTGACAATGAATTCAAAATGGGTTGGACCAAAAACTAAAAAAGTCAGATATGTCTCTCCCGAACTCCGCATGTCCTCTGTTTTTCTCACTGAGTAAATTCAATCAACACACCACCTCCCTCTCTCTCTCTCTCTCACTGAGTAAATTCAAAATGGGTTGTACTTGCAGCAAATTCGAGCAATAAAGTTACATTTAGATTTTGTTTTGGGGAATGAATTTTACCTATACCATTTCATTTTTGTCTTTGTGTGTGGATGAATTTATTTGATGCTAGTCAACCGACAAAAAAAGAGGGAGCACTAGCCAACGAAGAAGAAGAAGAAGAAGAAGCTGGTAGCGCCTTATGAGAGAAGCTGAGAAGACGCTACCTTCTCAATTCTCATATTGTGCTTGCATTCACAATAATCACTTCTTTGAGTAGATTTCTTTTTTGTCTTTGTGTGGATGAATTTACTTGACGCTAGTCAACCGACAAAAAAAGGGGAAGCAACTAAAATGCCTTGTGAGAAGGCACGAAGGCACTAGCCAACAAAAAAAAGAAGAAGAAGCTGGTAGCGCCTTATGAGAGAAGCAAAGAGACGCTACCTTCTCAATTCTCAAACTGTGCTTGCGTTCACAATCATCACCTTTGCAGCATAGCACGGCTTTACTTCTAATAAGTATTAAGCAATAAGACATGGTGGGTATTATGTCAAACAAATAATCAGCAACAAATGACAACAAATTTCTTTGCTTATTAACCCATATCCAAGCAAAAGGGCAAGGATAAAGAAAGGCAACATTACTAGCGAGAGACTAAAAATACAGCCAAAACACTTGAAAAAGACTTAGGAACAAAGCTCCCACATGGACATAGAAAGCAAATTCTATTTTCCCGTCAACAAAAAGCACACCACCAGATTAATTGTAGATATTCCTTAGCCTTGGACCTTGACATCAGCATCCCATTACTTTAAGCAACCTTGACAGCGATTAAAATCCTCAATTGAATATCCATCCACCTTAAATCTGGCCTTGATCCATAAAGAATTCATAATCCCACAAAGACCGACGTCAGATCTCCAGAGGCACCTTCTGATCCAGATTCAACAAAGCTGACACTGGAGTTCCCCCACATCCTTTGCACTTCCATAGTGTTCACATACACCAATTTAGACCCCTAAACTACATTATTGTTGGGAACCTGACTACATTAGTGTTCAAACGCAAACCTTCGTTGACTTTCTGATCGATACTCGATTTCATTTCGTCGCGTTTAGATTCAATAAACCGAATGAAGCTTAGGTCTCTCGTCTTTGTTCTCGAATATATAATGCAAGTCCAGGATTATTGCAAATAATCAAAGTAAAGATTGCCAAATAATTAGAATCGTTGTAAAAAAAATCAAAATATTCAGCTCCAATAGTATTTTAATATTGGCGAGCTTAGGCTTTGTTTGGAACTTAGAGAAAAGAAAGGAAAAGAAGGGAAAGTTAAAAAAATTTCCTCTCCTTTGTTTGGTTTGAAAGGAAAAAGAGTGAGAAATTGAGTAAATAGAAATAGTGGAATTTTCTCCAAAAAAGAAGTTCCTAGACTTCAAATTGTGTGGTTAAAATTATCCATTATGTGATTGGGGTTGTGTGATACTATTTTTCCAATATCAAACAAAATTGTGTGTTATCTGGATTTTTCCACAATCCATGGTGTTAAAAAATACTATTGTTGAAGGCTTGAAGCTGAATTTGAAGCTGATAGTGTTAAATAATCCAGTGACAGCGAATCTTGTCCAAAGTAAAGAGGCTAGCTCAAGAAAGAGAGTGCTAAAAAAAGACACTGTCAAATATTAGTAGTGTTATTCTTGGATATTTTTAATTACCGAACTGGTTATTGTCAATGACAGACTAAAATTTAAACGGAAAAATTAATTTAATTTGTCCGACTAAGCACGGCTTTACACATGTGTTTTGGCCTTCACCTTACACATGTACGTCATAGCCTTATTGATGGTTGATGTTTTTCCCTTTTCCTTTTCTTTTTTCATTTTCAGCCCTTCGCTGAAAATTTTGCCTTCACCTTAGACATGTGTTTGGTTGTGGCTTTCTACCCTCGATGTTAGATGTTAGAAATACCCAAACTTGCAGTGATTGGGAACAAACTGAACTCCTAACCCCTTCTTTAGAATGCAAGCAATGCCAAATGAAGTGGACTTCTCTCCATTGTTCCTAGTTGGTTCTGTTGCTATTTTCTCTTCTCTCCATTGTTCCCAGTTGATTCATGGTTGAAAAGGCATGATTTTTGTTTGATTGGCACGGTGATTCATTACTTGGAGACTAACATTTTGTCTCATTCATTTGGGTACTCATATTCCTTTGTTTCTTCAAAACTTTAAATAGTGAAAAGGGTTTTCTTATGAAACTAGCAGTCACACATCCTACTGACTAATAATGAAGACAAAAATGTAGCTGATCTTGTAATCCTTGCGTATGGATATCTCCAACCCTTTCTGAGAATAATATTTCGTTTATACAAAGTGAATGACATATTAGCCAAACGGGAGGTGTGGTGCACCTGTCGACCGTCCGATCGTTTTTTGGACGGTTCGGATGCTTTCGGTAAGTTTGATTTATTTTTACCGGTAAAAACAGAGCATATCCGGGCCATTCAAAACACGATCGGACGGACGAGAAATGCACAGCACCCAGAATCGTTATCTCATAAAACACAAAACATTTCCGAATAGTAGAAGGCTAATAGCAGGGATACGAAAATGGACACCGATACAGGATACAAAAAAGGACACACAAATTCCAATGTCCCTCTCGTGTCGCCTTTAAAAAGAATGAATAAGGAAATGCCAATGCTAATGCGTAACAAGAAATGCCAATGCTAATGCGTACATAAACAGGTCAATATTTAGGGGATTACATTCCATAGCCCATGATCCAAAAAATAGGGCCATAATGCATCAACTTTACAAGTCTATAAACTGCCCTACTCACACAAAGACTTAAAGGTGTGTTGTTAGTGGATATGCATGCATATTCACAACTACAACTATACAAAAACCAAGCTTCCACCCTTCCACAAGATATACAAAAAGGAAGTTCCTCCCCTTTTACAAAAGATATTTAAAGCCATTACAAAAGATACAAAAAGGAAATCTCTTAGAGTCTCCAGATTCAAAGCACCCAGTCCAACAATTCAATTGGAGTCTGATTCAGGTCCATCATTTGGGATGGCTGAAATGGAAAAAACCAAAAATTTAGCAATTGTGCTAATTGAAAATGAAGTTCGAACTAGAATTTGAACAATATATAGCGGTACTTACAATAAAATCTACATTCTCTTGCATGATAATCTCATTGAACTCCAACGCATGAGTGTGAATATTTTGAACCTCCGTATCCACATCCTCCACTTGTCCCTACTCATACATATGTTGAAAAAAAAATTTAAATTTAAGTGTATGTGCAAACAGTTCATATGGAAAATTGATACCAATTACGTATTTACCTGTATACTATTCGCGTGGCCTCGACTAGCTTGCGACTTTTTGCTTGAATTTCTAACAGCCTTCTTAATGATTTTCTCAATCAGAGGTTGTTTCCTATTAACTGGCGGTCTCTCCCTCTTCGACGGCGTTTACTTGGATCTCCCACGGGTTTTTGAGTGTTGCAAGTTACTGTACCATCTCCACCTACAAAATGATAAGTAGAATATCAATAATATATATGCATTTCATAATGAATGAAAAATGATAACTAGCATTACAAATGCATGATTGTTTTTTTCCAACCAGCAGAATGCATGCTTTTTTTTTTCTCCCAGCTAGTACAATGCATGCTTACTAGTCATTGAAATAACATCCTTTTGTATTTCGGGGAACATAGGCGTATTGGTATCATTATCAAATCTTTCATTCTCTGCTTCCGCTTCAAGCAACTTAGCAATAACCTTCTCACTCTTGGCATCAGAATCAAAGGCCTTATCAGCGACACGATGGAAAACGTCTGACATCGTGTCACAACGACGCCATTCGGGCTTGCGTTCCCAATTAGAATAACCAACCTTCACAAATGTATGATTCCTCCTCACATCTTTTCTCCATCTTCGTAGAACGTATTTGTCTGGCACTTGAGTAAGCTTCTTCTTTGACCAAACAACAAATATATGCTTGCATATAATTCCCTTAAATTCGAACAACCGACAAGTACAAGTAGTATCTCTTGACTGCACATTAAAACGAACATGAAAAGTAACACTTTTCAAAAATCCAGGATCACCAACTTTTATGTCTTCTTCTATCTCAAATTCCTCCATATCATCAACTACCTTAACACAATTTATTTGGCATACAATCTTTCCCGCTACTTCATTTCGAAAATTTATGAATTTAGCAATTGTGTATGCTTGTTGAAATTGATTCTCAAACCCATAAGGGGACACATTCTTAACTTGAACATTGAAACAATGGGCGTCTTCATCTTCCTCTTTTTGCACCTTTTTACACAAGGCATTCTCATATTGCTCCACAAATTGCTTCAACGTGGTATCCAAATGAATGTAGCCATCAAAGATGGCATTAATGCTCTCACTCTGTTGCGTGGTTGACATCCCTGCCCAAAAAGTATCTTTCACAAATGCCGGAACCCATCGATGTCTCTCCTCGTACAAGCCATTTAACCACTCATTGTCCCTTAACTCATATTCATTGATGACATTGCCCCATCTTGCTTCAAATTCCTCTTTGTTCAATGAATCATATATCGCATTAAAGAGACGAGGCTTAATCTTATCATAATCTTTGTACCCCTTTAACTTTTCCGGAACCTTTTTCAAGATATGCCATAAACACCAACGATGTCGCGCTTCAGGAAAGACAATACTTATCGCATTTTGCATGGCCCGACATTGGTCTGTGATGATGGCATTAGGAGAACACCCAGACATGCAAGAAAGCCAAATCTCAAACAACCAAACAAATGAAGCAGTATCCTCCCGTGATATCAAACCGCATCCAAACAATATTGATTGTCCATGATGATTAACACCTACAAAAGGAGCAAAAGGCATATCATACTTGTTAACCAAGTAAGTGGTGTCAAATGTTACCACATCACCAAATTCTTTGAACACCTCTCTACTCCTTGCATCGGCCCAAAAGACATTCTTTAACCGGTGCTCTTCATCAACATCCATGGCATAAAAAAAGTCCCCATTGTCTTCTCGCATTTTAATGAAATATTTATGCATTGCCTCGGC